>PVLC010004672.1:0-82923 GCA_004027655.1 Graphiurus murinus | reverse complement strand
GACTTGTATGGGGTGTGTGTGTGTGTGTGTGTGTGTGTGTGTGTGTGTGTGTGTGTGCTGGCAAGTCTGAAGTCTTCAGGGCAGGTGGGTGGACAGGCCAGCAGGCTTGAGACCTGGAGAGTTGAGATGTACACTTGAGTCCAAAGACAGTCTGGGGAATAATTTCATTTTCCTCTTTTCTGTAAGTTCTTTGGCTGGTTGGATAACACCTACTATGTCCTGGGGAGTAATCTGTCTACTCAGAGCCTCCTGATTTAAATGTTAATCACATCTGAAAAATACCTTCGCAGCAGCTTTCAGACTACAGGTGCTCCTCCTCTTACAATGGGTTACCTTGCCAATAAACCCAAATGATGTATGTGGAAAATGCATTTAGCTCCTAACCTACAAAACATCCTGGTTTTGAAACAGTGCTCTGTAGAGTCTTGGCTGTCCACCCACATTGATAGCGCATCTGGTGGGAGCTGTGGCTCATTTCTGCTTCCTGCCACTCCAAGAGAGGATCTCACCACCTATCACTAGCCGGGGAAAAGACCCAAGTCCAAAACTCAAAGTGTGGCTTCTCCTGAATGTATTTCACTTTCACTCCATCATAAGCAGCACCATTGTTAAGTAGGGGACCATCTATAGTGTTGGACCAAACAACTGACCATCACTATAGCCTTGTTGACTGACACACAAAGTTAACCATCACAGAGGGGACAGTGCCATCCAGAGGTACCAAAATTCTCCTCTGGCCCATGCTTAGATCCAAGAGGCTCAGAGCCACACCTTGGCCATAGACAGAGTGAGCCTTTGAACAGCACCAGCCTGGGTTTTGACCTCTGCTTCTCCACTTCCCTGGCAAAAACCTCCTAATACATCCTTCTTGGAACCTTCATTTTTCTATTTGCAAAGTGAAGATAATAGCTTGTGGAGATCGACTAAGATCATGAATATGGTAGGAGCAGGCAAATGCCAGACCATGGGTGGTGGCCTAAACATGTTAGTTTATTCTCAATTTCTCTTCTAGCTTTTGGAGACTCTGCCTGCAGCCCCAACACCTGCTTTATCTTCTGGGGGTAGTGTGCAGAGCAGAATTCTACTTGGCAGGTACCTACTGGATCCTGATCAGGGTTCCAGGAGCAGGTGGGAGCCTTTGAGGTCCTCCAGTGGCTAGGGATGGGCGAGGGACAGTGTTCACAGGGGGCCATGTGAGGCAGCTGGGATAGAACAGTGGAGTGAAAATTAAGGGACTGGAAAGGGGTGGAGTTTCTCTTGTCAAAGCCTTCCTCATCATAATCATGTATGTGGCTCCTGCTCACCTTTTCTGGGTGCTTCCTAAACACACAGCTTCTGAGTTCTCTAGAAAACCCTGTCAAGGGGCAGAGTTTATTCTGAAGCAGGCTACTGGAAAGGAGACCAGGCAGGAGGTACAGAGCTGGGCAGTGGATCAAGCTGGGGACTGGGCTCTTAGGATCCTTTTGATACCTTTTCTGGTCAAGGTAAGAGCAGAGAGAGTTGCTCCTGGGGCAGGGAAGGTACAGCCTGCAGCATGAGTGGTTCAGACCATTTAGCACTACATCTTCCTCAGCCCGTGGATTCCCGGCACAAGTGGCCGGCCAGAGGAGGAGGAAATATTGAAGATGGATAAGGACAGTGTAATGAGAAGTGATGAACTGAGACTAAAAAGGGAAAATTGGTTGGGTCTCTAAAAGGTCAGTGGAAGTGAGATCAACCAAGCCTGGAGATAACTTGTGTGGCAGGTCTTAGAGGGAGTGTCTGGAGAGGTGCAAGGAACAATAAGAATGGCTTAGGATGTTGTCCTGCCAGCATCTGGGTGCTCAGAGTAGAGTTCAGGTAAGGTTTCTCAGCAGCTTTCTGTGGAACCAGTGGACTGCTGGTATGTTGGAGGAAACTTGGGCTGCCATCAAAATCCCAACTTAATGTATCCACTAGGCGCTCAGTTTCCTTAGCTATAAAATGGGACCAATAAGACCACCTCATGGAATGAAGTGAGGGAAACATAAATATCAACTATTCCCCCACCTAGTAGGTAATAGGTGCTCAAGAAAGGCATGTCCTCCTCTGGCCTTCTCCTGTTCCATTCACTGTCTGCCTGCTGAGCCTGATCCCAGCCAAATGGGGAAATCACCTGAGCTGACTCTTACCTGCTCTGTGTTTAGAAAAACTCTTTAAGGAAGTAAAGGATTATTTTGTTTTATTTCTAATTTTTGTTAGAAAACATGTTTGTACATATACAAAAGTAGTAGACTAATAAAGACTGAGCATCCTTAATCTAAAAATCTGAAATCTGAGATGTCCCAGAACCTGAAACATTTTAAGTGCTGCCATGACACCACAACTGGAAAATTCCAAAGTGTTTCATACATAAAATTACTAAATATTTTGCATAAAATTTCCTTCAGGCTATGCGTATGAGGCATATATGAAACAAATGGATTTTGGGCTTAGAATTTGGTCCCATCCTAAGAGATCTCATTCTGTATGCAAACTCTCCAAAATCTGATGCAATCGAAATCTGAAACACTTGTAGTCCAGAGCATTTCAGGGACACACATCGTATGTAATGCTCACCCACATATCCATCACCTGGATTTAACACTTGTTAACATTTTGCCATACATCTGCTTTACCTGTTTTTGTTGCAGTATTTAAATTATAGCACTGAGACATTTCACTCCTTATTTGTGGTTTCACTCTGCAGTTGTAGTTAACTGTGAAAGAAGAGTGAGTACAATACAATAAGATATTAGATCTTTTGAGAGAGAGAAAAAGAGGGAGGAAGGGAGAGAGAGGTGGAAAGAGAGTGCATTCACATAACTATTTTATTATGCTTATTTTTGTGGTACTGGGGATTGAGCTCAGGGCTTCTCACATGCTAGGCAAATGCTCTACACTGAGCTACATCCCCAGTCCTTTAAAAAAAATTATTTTGAGACAGAGTTTGCTAACTTGCAGAAGTTGGCTTTGAATTTGGAATCCTCCTGCCTCAGCCTCCTGAGTAGTTGGGATTACAGGCATTGCCACTTTGCCTGGTGAGTTATTGTTTTAAATCTCTTACTGTGAGTAATTTATGAATTAAGCTTTATTATAGATATGCATGTATAGGAAGAAAGATAGTATATATAGTATTCAATACTATATGAGGTTTTAGATACCGACTGAAGACCTTGGGACTACTGTACTTAAGTATGCATTCCTACAAGTTGGAGAACATTTTTCTACATTATCATGACTAGCGGAAGAATAATAATTTCTTAATATAACCTAGCACAATCTATATTCACATTTTCCTAGTTGGCTCATAGCTAATTGGTTTAAGTTGGAATTCAATCCAAAATGCATTGTGATTGGTTGTTATTTACACTAGTGCCTCTTAGACTTTCGTGTGTGTACACAAATCACCTGGAGGTCTTGCTAACGTACAGATTCTGGTTTGGGCCTGAGGTTCTGCATTCCTAACAAGCTCTTAGAACAATTTCCTCCTTGCCCCTTTCATCCCTATGGCATTGGCTTGTACTGTGTAGATCAGTTGTCCTTAGAATGTTCCACCTATTGGAGCTAGCCATTTGCTTCTTCAGAGTGTCATTTAAGTTGTTCCTCTACCCCCTGTATTGTCTGTAATCTGGAAGTTGGGGGTACTGTGTGTCTTGTATTGCATCATATCAAGAAGCACATCAAAAAATGTTTGTTTTCATTCATGATTGGGCATTACATCTTCATTCATAGTTGTGCCTGCTGGGCCACTTGTGTGTTGGCAGATGTGAGCATAACATTTTGGGGAGGTAGGGAAAGGATTCACCAATTGCATCAGATCCTTAAAGGGGTGTTAGAAGTGTTTACTCACAAAAGACATGCCAGAGTGCTCCTCACACCCTCAAAGGACATCAGAGCTGCCCTGGGTTTCTCTTTCTGTACCTATCTCCTCACCTATAGAAGCACCCTTGCTGAATGAGGACCAATGCTTTATGCAGGAATGGCTCTCAAGGAGGTACATTCACCCAAAGAAGTGAGACCTAGGGAGGAGATGCTGTCTGTGTCCAGGTCCCAATTCCAGGCTGTGCCAAGTCTTGCAGGAACCCCACCTGGGTGTGGTGTAGGCCGTGGTCAAGGGCAAGGAGAAAAGCTACAGTCAAAGAATGGAGCTGTGCCAGGGAGGGGAGGCTTCCAGTAGAGAAAAAAACAAAACATGGGTCCAGGAGCCTTGGAATGCAGGAAGCAGAGTAGGATCCTGTCAGGGTGACCTGGGAGACAGCAATGAACCAAAGCCTGTGTCTGAGCCTGTTTCCGGGGGTATGAATGTAGCCTTGATGGTTTACAGGTACTGTTCAGGTACAGAATCACCTAAGACCCCAGAAATGTATTTGCTGTCAGATAAGAATAGCTACAATCCAAGGGATGTGAACATCTACTCTGCTTAAAAGTACTGAAGCCTTAAGAAGGGTAAAGGATCAACTGGAAGAGGGGAGCTGGGGTCTGTTACCAGTGGCAATTGTTAACCTGTAGGACCAATGGTGAACACTGCTTTGAGGCAAGGGCTGCATGCATTGGCTCTTCTTCCAAGGCCCCTCGGGTTCTTGCTGCCCCTTTCCTTGGGAAGTCTGGATATAAGGTCAGAATGGTGCTTCATGTTGAGGATCCATCTATTGCATGGTGGGCCCCTTGAGAAGTGGGTCTAGGTCTGGGTGAGATGTGAGCCTGCTCCCCTTTTTAGAAGGCTGGTGGACCTGGAGAGAAAGCACATGTGAGCAGGCTCAGGGGAAAGATAATGCTGTATAATTTTATATCTTCTTTTATGCTGTGGCTTAGCCACACACCATTAGCACGACAGGAGGGAAAATGAATGGAAATGAAGGGTGTCAGTGGCAGAGAGAGATAGATGGAGCTGATTGATTTTGGGCTTTTCTTTAGTGCAACCTGAAGCTGAAAGTTGATGAGCCACTCTGGGGCAGGGTTGACCAAGGCCCCAGAGGCAGGCCCGAGGTTGGGCACTAAAGCACCTGGGTTCCAGGTTGGCCTCCCTCTGAGCTTGCCTGTGACCTGTGGCTTGTTGTCTGCAGTGACTGGGCCAGTTGTCTATTCTCTGCTCCTGTGTGGGAAGGTGGTTTTATTTCTCAAATAAGGATATATTCCCTGAATCTTCCTGGGAGGGCAGGGGGACTCTTCCATGCACAGGGTTGAGCTGCATGGAATGGGCACGCTGGCACAGCACCACACGCTGCTAACTCTCCCACCATCGCTGTTATAGTGGCATCTCCAAGGCCACCCAGCTGGTGGATGGTGGAGCTGGGGTTTGAACCTGTCTTTTTGCCTCCAAAACTGCTCATCTCTTCTCCTCACTGCCCTTGATGCCACAGGTCTGCCTTCTCTCATCTTTTCTTCCTGGTCTTGGCTCCCCAGGCCACAGTCTGGTCTGTTCTCTCTATGGGGTGGTCCAGGAAATGCAAGATCCCACTGGAGCACCAGGGCTCAGAGGGCTCTGCCCCAAAGTCACTGCAGCTTCATTTGTGTTTGGTGGCTTCGATGGGACCTTGGAGAGGCTGGTTTGTGTGGTGCTGAGGGGAGGACCAGGCCATGAGGATGGAGGCTCCCGGGAACTCCATACAGTAGTTCTCGTTATTCACAAGGGATATGTTCCAAGACACCTCTGTTAATGCCTGAAACTGCAGATAGTGCTGCACTCTATACATACACTATGTTTTTCCCTACAGATACATGCCTATGATAAAGTTGAACTTATAAATTAGGCTCAATAAGAGATTAACAACTATAATAAAATAGCACAATTATAACAATATACTATAAAAAGCTATGTGGATATGACTTCTCTCTCTTAAAATATCTTACTGTACTGTTCTCAACCTCCTTGCAATGATACTTTGTGGCTTTTCCTGGCATATCTTGATTGCCAGCATCACTACTGTTGTTTTTAGGGCCATATGACACAAGCACAGTAGTAGATACACAGTAACAGTCAATCTGAAACCTGAGGTGTCTGCCAAGGAACTAATGGGTGGGTAGCATGTACTGTGTGGATACACCAGACAAAAGGGTCTGGTTGGGACAGTGTGAGATTTCATCATGCTACTCAGAAGAGCATGCAATTTAAAATTCATGAATTACTGATTTCTGGAATTTTCCTTTTAATATCTTTGGACTGGGGCTGGCCACTGGTAACATCCAATTATCTCACACTAGATGGCTTGCCACAACAGAGACTTATTCTTCCCCAGTTTGGGAGGAATCTTTATTTGACTCCTAGTTTCTAGGCCCTTCTGGCATTCCTTGACTTTTTGCTGCATCCCCCAGTCTCTGTCTTTATCTTCAGATGAGTTTCTTCCTTCTGTGTGTCTGTGTGTTCTCTCCTCTTCTTATAAAGACATCAGGCACTGGGTTTAGAGCCCATCCCAATCCTGCATGACCTCATGTTAATTAATAATATCTGCAAACACCCTATTTCCATATAAAGTTATATTCTGAGGTTTGAGTGGATATGTTTTTTTTTTGGAGAAACTATTCAACTCAGGGCATATCCATCTGGCCAGGTCCAGGCAGGGGCTTAGAGAGCCCTGGCAGAGAGGGGTCAGCAACGCTGGCTGAGGTGTTTTGGTGTCCTCAAGATGATCTCTAGTCTATGGGTCTGTCCACTGTCCAGTTGGGTGGCCTTGGCGCATCAAGAGTGTCAACAGGAAGTGGAGGCTGTTTGGGGCAGAGTGTGGTTGGTGACCTCTGCCTTTGCGTGGGCATTGGTGGGTCAGGAACAAGCCCTGGATTTTCTGCTGGCTTTCTGCTAAGCCCTCACAATCCGCATTAGCAAAGTGTTATTGCATTCTTAATGCTCACATGGAAAGCCCATCCCTGTCCTGCTGTGACTGCGTGGAACACACAGACACAGTGAGGGGGAAGGCAGAGTTTTGGATCCAGCAGACTCATTTTCACCCTGCTGGCTGTGTGACTTTACCTCTCTGAGCTTATTAGGGCATCTCTGAAGTGAAGGTGATGACAGTTGCCCAGAAAATGGTCAGGTAGAGATGGAATGCTACCCTACAGGGCTTCCTACATGTGAGTTACCTTTCCATTCCAGCTAGTTCACAGGTTCTAGAAGGCAGGGATGCTGTTCTATCTTCCTTTCCCAAGTGCTACCCAGGATTTGGCATAAAATTGAAGCCAGTGATGTGTAAACAAACCTTTCCTGATGTCCTATCAGTGCAGGGCAGAGCTCAGTGCTGGGCTTCCAAAGACAAAGAACTGCTGCTCACAAAGAGCCCCCAGGCTGGAACAGGACACAAACCCTCTGGTCCCTCTACAGTGGGCAGAGTAGTAGGTGCTGCGATGGTAGAGTTTGTGTAAGGTACAGGAGGGTGGTGAGGAAGCCTCGTGAAGCACATTTAGCCCCAGGAAGAGTCCTGAAAGATTGGAAGTTTTCCAGGGAAGTGAGGAAGGCATTTCAGGTATTCTAGGAGAAGCACAGAGCCTGGGCAAGGCATTGTGGGTCAGGCCTTGGGTCCTGGCTGAGAATGGCCAGGGACTGCCCATGACCCTGCAGCCCCAGCATGGAGTTTCTGTAGCCCAGGGACAGTATCAGGTGAGGCTGACTGCATAGCCAGAGAGAGTTTTTATGTAATACTCCAAATGCTATTCCATTGGAATGGAAATAATAGATCAGATCCCATGGTTCTATTTTCGTTTTCTATATTCCTTTCCAGGCCTATGTCCATAGGCATATTTTTAATCGCAGTGCAACTACCGTTTCGTTTACAGCTTTCTTTATTATATTGTAAACATTTTTTGCTGTCGCTACAAAGTTTTCATAATTATTATTTCAATGGTTGCATAAATTGGCCATTAAGTTGATGTTCTCTAATTTATTTAAACATCCCCTTTGCAAGAGGTTTAGATTGTTTTCTGTTTCTGGATATTATAAATCATGTAACGATATACATCTCCTTGAAGTAGCCCTTTCCTTCCAATGAATTACTTTCTCAGAAAAAGTAAGATGATCGTGTCAAAGAATACAAGCATTTTTATGGTACTTGCAAGGGCAATTCCAAGTTGTTTTCAAAAAGGACCATTTGGCTATGACAGTGTATGAGAAGATCAGTTTTCCTGCAACTCAACCAGCATTCGAGGTTGTAATTACAAATCTTCGTTTTTCCTTTTCATATTTTGATAGATATGAAATGACTTCCAATTTGAATTCCAGAGAGATGCAGTCTTTTTCCATATGTCTGCTTCATAGACTCCACCTCAAGGGTGGATATTCTGTTTAGTACATTCATTTGTTGGCTTCTTGAAGTTTTTATAACAATTTGGGTAAACTCTTTATATTATAGAGTTATCAACACTCTGCCTGACACATTGCTACAATTAATTTTTTTTTTTGTGGCATTAGGAATTGAACACGGGCATTCTTCCTCCAAGCTACACCCCAGGCCTATTATTTATGTATTTATTTATTGTAGTACTGGATACTGGAACCATGGACATTCTACCTCTGAGCTACAACCCTCAGCCATTTTAAAAAAAATTTATTTATTCATTTATTTATTTGTGGTGCTAGGGATGGAACCCAGGAGCATTCTATTTCTGAGTTGCAACTCCAGCCCTGTTTAAATTTTTACTTGGAGATGGGGTCTCACAAAGTTACTGAGAGTCTTGCTAAATTGTGGAGGCTGGCTTTGAACCTTTGATCTGCCTGTCTCAGCCTCCCAAGTATTGAGATTACAGGTGTGTGTTACCACACCTGGCTTTATTTTTTAATTTTTGGAACAGAGTCTTTCTAGGTTGATGAAAGTCTCACTACTTGCTGAGGCTGGCCTTGAACCTGTGATCCTCCTTCCTCAGCCTCCCAAGTACTGGGATTACAGGCTTGTGCCACCACGTCTGGCTACTACAATTTTTTTTTGTGATACTGGGGATTGAACCCAGGGGCATTCTACCTCCGAGCTACACCCTCAGCCCTATTTTTTATTCTTTAGTTTGAAACAAGGTCTAAGTTGCAGAGGGCCTCACTAAGTAGCTGAGGCTGGCTGCGAACCCAGATCCTCCCCTCTCAGCCTCCCAAGTACTGGGATTACAAGCATGAGCCACCACGCCTGGCTTGCTACAAATATTTTTAATAGATGATTTTTATTTTAACTATGTTTCTTTTCTACAAAACTTTTTTTGTACTTTTTGTATTGTTGAATCATATATTTTTATACTTTATTTTACCAGTATGAGACTTGAAAAGGTACTTATAAAGCAGAGATAATTATTTCCTTCTATTTTCTGCTAGGCTTTTCTTCCACTAGACTTCTCTGTTTGACCCTTTAATCCCTCCAGAGTTTACTTTTGGTGTGTGATATAAGGTATGTGTCTGAATTAATCACTTTTCCTCAAAACTACTAGCATAATTCATTAATCAAGAATTCCTCTCCCATTGTTTGTTGATACCTACTTTGTAATACATTAAATTCTTGTGTTTAATTAGATCTATTTCTGGATTTTTAAAGTCTGATCCTTATTTCTATTTTTGTGCCTGTCTACAGTACCTTAATTACTGTTGCTTTATAGTATTTTTAATCTATTTTCCTTGAATTTCTTTTGCTTTTCATAATTTTAGTTAATATTCTCATCTGTTTATTCTAAAAATAATTTTAGAATAATTTTATTTAATTCCTTAAAGAAATACTTTTGCGACTTTGAGTGGGATTGAATTGAATTTATAAGTTAACTTTTGGGAAAATTGTCATCATTATACATAAAGTCTTCCCATCTGGGAACAGTTATTTTCTCTATTTATTCAAATCATCTTTTATAACTCCCTATAAAGTTTAGTGTTTTTTTTTATGTAGGTCATGCACATTTTCAGTGAAGTTTATTCCTAAGTAGTTCTACTTTTTGTTGCCCCTGTGAGATCTTGTTCATTTCACTCTACATTTTTGCCTATTTAGAATACAGTGCAAGTTGACCATCCCTTATCCAAAAATTCAAATCCGCGATACTCCAATATCTGAAACTTTTTGGACATGGTTATGATGCCACTAGTGGAAGATTCCACACCATGAAACCTTGTTTCATGCATGAAATTATTAAACTAATACATAAAATACCTTTAGGCTACATGTATAAGGTGTATATGAAACATAAATGAATTTCATGTTTAGACTTGTGCCCCATCCCCAAGCATCTTAACATGTATATGCAAAATATTCCAAACTCTGATAAAGTCCCAAATCTGAAACACTTCTGATCCCATGCATTTTGGATAAGGATTACTCAATCTGTAATAGAATAATTAATACTTTATAATCAAACTAATACTATACAGTATAACCAAAATGGCAATGACAATTGTAGAATTCAAAAAGAAATCTAAGGAGAACACACAATCTTACCACTTTCACAAGCAGAAGGTCTTAATGTGGTTCCTTCTAGAACTTGTCTGCAAACAGACAGATGTTGGCACATCTGTGACCACAGGGGTGCTCCATTTTGCATCCTGTGGCTTCTCTTATGTCATATCATAATTATTTTCCTCCTTGCTACAGAGTTTTGCTGATAGTCTCACTTAATGGTGAGCCATGGGGAATGAATGCTTGTTCCTGGGTGTCTCGAGGAGCATTTGAGGATGTTGGAGATGACCTTTGGCTCCTGGCCATGGTGTGGAAGCCTCTGTGATTGACCCAGGGCGTGTGGAGTGGGCTTTATGGTGAGGCTGGCTGCTTCCCAGTAGGACTTGCCAAGGGCTTTGCTGACCCTGTTGCAGATCTCCCTGGCAACAGGAGGAGTGAGGAGGCAGGAGCACCGTCTGAGGGAGAAATGGGTGAGGTGATTTCTACTTGACTGATGGAAATTGCCCCTCTACAGCGCAGATGAACAGCGTGCCTTCCAGATCTCTTTGGCTTAGGTGCCAGGCGGCCACAGTGTATAAGAGATTGGCATTTCTCCCTCACTGGTCATTCTTTTTCGCAAATGTTTGTTGAACATCTGTAGAATGTTTTTAGGTACTAGGGATAGAGATGAATGCAGCAAGGACAGGTGTGACCCACAACATCACTGTGCAGAATCCCAACGTGCACTGTCAGTGGAGAGAAATGAGCAACATCCATGCTGCGCAGTCTTGGCCGCCATATTGCATTTCTCCAGCCCTTTCCCGTTGACCATTTCATGTCTTCAAAGTCTTGACTCCTCTTTTCTCCTCTGTGTTGCCTCCCCTCCACGACCAGCAGATGTTGCTCCTCACAGATTTTCTAGAGAAGAGAGAAGGTGACAGCAGGGGACTTTCTCATGCTCCACCACACCTGGCCACCTGCCTGTGCCCTGGACAATTAGTCTGGATTTTACTGACCTGCCATGGCTGTCAGAGGCAGCTCCTTCCCTTGGGTACTAGACTCCACCTGTCCTTTATACTTGCTGAGGCCATTACCCCAGCAATTCTCTCCTTCCTTGCCTTCACTTGACTTTCCTTCTCTACCGAATCATTTCCTTGGGCGATGAGTACATTGTGATATGTCCTGCCTTAAGCAGTCATGCACTTGACCCCAGTTTCTCTTTAGTCACTGCCCTGGTTATCCATGAAGTTACTTGAGAGAATGATGGTGACTCTGTCTCTGATGCCTCTCCTTCTTTTGCCCCTGAACCCATAACAGCCCGATGTTTGCCCTCACAACTCTTGCAGAACTACTCCTACCAATGTCCTGGTGACTTCCACGTGGATCAATCTCTATTGGTCAATCTCAGCCCTTCTCCCATCTGATATGTTCCTCTTCTTCTCTGGGCTGGGGACAGCAGCTTCCTTGTTGCCAGTTCTCTCTCCTGCTGAGTCTGTTGCTGGATCCTTCGTATCTCTCAACCTCTACAGTTTGAAGTGACCTGTGGCTTAGGCCTGGAATGTGTTCCTTTCTCTGGTGACATTCCTTTCCTCAGTGACTTCAACCTTTCTCAGCGCTTTGAGTATCAAGCACATGACTTGCATGGAGCATGCGCCAACTGGCCTCTGGCACCCACTGTTTAGCTGTCCTCTCCACCTGGGTGACCAACAGGATCATCAAACAAGCATGTCCCCAGAAAACTCGGGCCGTCAGCTCAGGTGAGGTCTCTTGAGTCTTCATCTGTGCCTCTGTCTGGGTGATCAGGACCAGCAGCTGGGGTGCCCCCACTCCTGTCCCTCCCTCCCCCAGCAACCTGTCCTTCCAGCTCAGCTCATCCCCATGGCTGCTGCTCCAGATGTGGCTGCCTCTGCCCTTTGCCCCTTCTGCCTGTTTTCTCCATGGAACCAAAGTGACACAGATGTGATGAACTCACATTATGATGCTTCTTGGTTAAGATTGCCTCACCGGAGCCGCAGCCAGGGTCCTGAGTGGCCACCAAGTCCTGTGAAACCAGGCCCCACTTGGCCAGCTCCCTTGCTCACCACCTCCAGCCATGCCGCTCCCGCTGCCCTCCAGCTCCAGGGGAGGCTTTCCTAGAAACTCACTCCTGCTCTGCCCAGAGCTCTGCTGGTGCCTTCCCTCTCCTCCTCAGAACTTTGCTCAATTAATTACGTTTTACACTTTTATTGGTGCATTGTAATTATACATCATAGTGAGATTGAAGGTGATACAAACATGTATGCACACAGCTCTTGGTGTGTTTCACTCACCATCTCACCATACCGTCCTGCTCTCCCTTCTTCCCCATACATGCCAGTGAGATTGGTAGTGATACCTTCATATACAGACATAACCTTATTTAAAGTGTTTCCTTCATCAAACCTCATTTCCCTCACCTCCCTCTCCTAATCCCCATTCTACTATTCTTCTGGTCTCTCTCCTCGATTATTTTGTTTCTTATTTTCTATCTAGCTTCTACATATGAGAGAAAACATATGACCCTTGACTTTCTGAGACTGGCTGATCTCACTTAGCATAATATTCTCCAGTTTCACCTTTTTTTTTTCCCCTGCAAATGACACAGTTTTGTTCTTCTTTATGGCTGAGTAGAATTCCATTGTGTGTATATGCCACATTTCCTTTCTCCATTCCTCTGTTGGGACACGTGGCTGACTCCCTAGTTTGGCTGTGGTTCAGTAGCTCTTCGGTGAGTCTTCCCCGGTCTCTTTTCACTTCTCCTCTGTTCCCTGCCTCTGCTCTCCTGATCCCCTGCCCCAATCTAGTTTTATCCATGATGATCACCTGTAATACATTTTATCATTTATAGGATAATTTCTTAGTGACCTTTAAATATTTGACATAATTGGCTTTTTTTATCGACTTTAAACATTTTATTTATTTTTATATTTTTGCTTGTTATTTACCAGTCATTTTTCATTTGATTAGGTCATTTGCTCCAAGACCATAGAGGTCTTTGTCCAGTGAGAATGGCACCCAGCACAGTGCCTGGGCTAGAGTGGGCAGAGCAGGTGCTCATGGGTCCTCAGATGAATGAATGACAGGGGGGTGAATGCCTTCTACTCTACCACAGGTCCCTCCCTCCCCGTGGCTTAGGACAACACCTGTCCCAGGGCTGCATCCTCCTGCTGTCAGGCTGATGCAGGTCAACACCTGGGCTCTTCCTTTCTCTACCCAGGGCCTGGGGCTGGAAGCAGCAGATTGCTTTGTGAAGAACACGAAACAGTTTTGCTCTGAGCATGGATTTGGGGTTTTTTGTTTGAAATGTAATATACAGAATAATAATAAAAGAAAAAAAGTCGTTAACATGTAAATGACTCTGTTGGGCAGAGCCAAGCAATCAAATCAAATGGTTCTTTTATGCACACTCTGATCTCTAGGGTAGTGCTGGCAAGTAGAAGTTCTCCCTGGGCTTTGCTAGTGAGCTTTGGGGGCGCCCCCAGGCCTGAGGGACATGGGGAAGGAAGTGACTGATCCTCCTCCAGCCTGAGACCCTGGGCATTGCAGGGTATGATGGCAGGTCTGTGGAAAAGGCCACATTTTAGGAGACCCTGGGCTTCATAGGGTTTCTCAGGACAGTCACCAAAGGCACATGGGGTGGGAGGAGGGAGCCCCTGCATAGCTGGGCACTCGCTGCAGTTCTGGGCTGGTGGAGTTACTGGAGGCCTGGGTCTGCCACAGTGCATCTGGGGCTGGAGGTCTATGGTTTTTCTTAGAATCCAGGCCCTGCTCATTTTCTGTCCAGCAGTGCCCATCCGTCCCTCCCCTGTCCATCCTCAACACACTGCCACTCACGCCCACACACATCTCCCCCACCTGCACTCCCATCGGCCCACCGGCTTTCACACTCACACTCCCCTGCCTTGCACAGGGGCTCCTCCTTGTGGGGCTCGCTGCTCCCCATGAGGCCCGAGGAGGTGCCCGCCTGCCGAGGAGGAGGGCAGATGCTTCTCCTTGAGCTGCCAACTCCAGTTTACCAACAAATGCCCAGAGCAGTTGCTCCTGAGATCTGAGCCTTTCTTCCCTGGATACAGATGCTTCCCTGGGGCATGTGGCTGCAGGGCGACACAGGAATCCATTTTCGCTGTCACTCAGTCACCTTGTGCACCTTCGCTGCTGTCAGTCCTGACGAACTCTTAAAAGAGAGCTTGCAGCTGAGCAGAGGAGGCTCCCTGTGCTACCAGTGCAGTGGGGCAGGGACCAGAGCAGCCTTCGTGGCTCCTGCGTCTCTGTGAGGGGGGGTCTGCTGTCTGCCCGAGCTTCCCCTGGGCCTGCCTGGAAGGGCGTGTGTGCCTGGGCTGCTTCTCCATCATATGGCCCTCATCCCAGGACTTGGTCACTATCTGTCTCAGTGTGTCATGAGCTCAAGGTGCAATGTTTATTGACTTGTTGCTTTGCTTTGGCTTTGGAGGTAGTGGGTTGTGTTCCTTTCTCCTGTAAAGCTCTGCCTGGTGGGGGCCGGATCATAGAAACCGAAGCCCAGAACTGTGATCCACATGCCAGCTGGAATGAGCATAGTGGGTGGGTGAGGGTCAATAGCCCAGAGCAGCCCCTTGCCCAGGAGGGGGTATCTGGAGGGCTTCCTGGAGGAGGACGGCTCTTGCAGGTCCAGTGCCAAGAAGGCTGCCGTTGGGCAAGCCTGGTGTTGCCTGGGGAAGGTGTGGTCCCCCTGAGCCTCTGATGGGAGCCTTCTGACTGTGTCCTTTCCCTGGGAATGACTCCTTCCTGCTTTCACTGGGCTTCCCCACCTCCCCTCCTCCAGCTGTTTCTGAAAGCTGGTGACATAGAGTCCATGGGGATTGAGACTGGGACCCTGGGTTCTCATCCCCTTGCTGTGCCCTGTGCACTGCTCTGTGGACCTGGGGGGCCCTCTGGGCTCTGCTTCCTGTCCTCCTGCCATGGCCTTCATGTACAAGGCCTGGATTGGCCATTTGCAGATGGACTCTAAGCCATAGAAGTAGAGTGGCATTGACTCTTGTGATTTTTTTCCCCAACTTGTTCTGGGTTTGTAAAACTCTCAGGGCCTGGAGATTTTTTTCCTCCTCCCTTTGAGCCTTGCAGGGACTGGGAACTGCCTCTCATTGCTGCCCAGGGATGCTTCTTCTTCAAAGCTGCTCTCTCTGACCTGGGCCTCAGGATGCAGTGTGGCCTGAGGGCAAGCTCTCTCTTGATTGCCTGAGAGATAAAATGTGCATCAATTAGCCGTAGGAAAGCCCTGCACTTCATGACTCATGCTAGCCTCCTCTCAGCCTCCTACCACTGCCTCGCTGCACTGCTGATAGCACTTCCTACTTCCCCGAACATCATGATCTTTCCTGCTTTGTCTTTGCTGTTCCCTTACCTGGAATGTCCTTTCAGGGACAGCTGGGATGTCTCCTCCCTGGGGGGCATCCCAGCACTCTCAGTCAGAGCATACATTTCCATCCAGTGCTCCCAAGAGCAATTTTTCCTTTGTTTTATCGGGCATCAAGTTCTAAGATAACTACTTGATTATCATTAAGTCCATTTCTTTTTGTGGGCATAGAAAGCTGTATAAATCATGACTCTTGGTTGTAAGTGAATGAAATCCAAGTAAAACTGTCTTAAGTAAAAAGAGATTTTTTTTTTTAAAGCTTCTATGACAACGTGGTCCATGGGTATGTCCAGCTTCAGGAATGGCTGGCAGTGTCATAGGATCATCAAGGCTCTTGCTCCTGCTTTCTCTTGCTTGCTCCTTCTTTGTGCCTTTCTTCTCTTCTCAATTCGTCTCCCACCTGATGACAAAGATGACCTCCAGAGGCTCCAGCTTATCTGGTGATTGGTGTCCACAGTTTCCGCACAAGTGTGGGTCCCTGTTTGGAAAGCTCCAGGAGAGTCTCTAGTGATATTGTGATGACCCATGTGGGCCACTAGCTCATCCCTGAATCAGTCATGGTGGGTGGGACACTCAGGTTGGGCTGGGCCAGCCCACGAGAAGTCAGACTAGGAGTAGGGGTGGGAAGTTCTGCAAAAGAAAATTAGGGGCAGGACTCAGGGCAGGTCAGATCAGTGGATGGTTTCCCAAGAACCCTTACAGCTTGGTTAGCAGGGAAGTGGGAGTATCAGAGCCATTTTAGAAAGATTAAACTAGAAGTAATTAGAAGAATGGGTGGACTGTGGACCTTGGGGCTTGAGAAGTGGCATCTGGGGTCTCGTAGAAGAGGCTGAGGTAGGAGGGCTTGACTTGGCCTGTGCTGAATCACTAAGGGCAGCAGAGAGGCCTGTTGGGGATGGCTCATTATGGAAGGTTCAGCTCCAGTATGCTTTGTTTTTGAGGAATTTAGTTAGGAAGATGATGTTAGGGATAATATTGCCCACAGTGGTCTCCTGTGTCCATCATGGCTGGCCTAAATTTCCTGGGCATTGTCTGAGAGTGGCGGGTCCTTTGGGCCTCACTGCACTGCTCCCAGCCAGAGCAGTGGGGCCCTTTGGTTGGCCTGTTCAGCTTGAGTGACACTGGTCTCCTGAGCCCACCTAGGGCTCACAGTTCTAGAGGAGATGGACTCGGGGCTGTGGGAGGAGAGCAGTGGTGTCGGAGCATATCTTTGTCCACGTGGAGGCCTGGACAGATACAGTGGGGTGCAGTGTGCATGGGGCCAAGTCGTGCTGCTGTGCAGGGAGGTGGCTGAGCACTGGGAGCTGGCTCAGGCCTGCCACACTGCTGCATCCTTCACCCGTCTTGAGGTGGCACCTGCACTGTCTGCTGTGTCCATGAGGCTGGCACAGTCTGTCAGCGAAGCCCAGGGAAGGCCCTGGTTTTACATTGAAGCAAAAGCAGAGGCCATCTACCATTGGAGGGATGCTATTGGGCAGTTCATCAGGGCTTCTTAGCCCTTGAGAAGCTCCACCTTGTTTCCGAGTCAACTGAAGACTGATGTTGATTGCATTGTAGAATAACAGTTTGATCGTCTCTTAAGAGCCTCACAGAGCACCTGGGTCTTGAATGGCACGTTGTCAGAGGGACTTCCCCTCTGATCATGTTCTCGCCAGCAAGGGGCACCATTATTGTCCTTAAAAAGTTCTACCTGTGGACAGTGGGCTCTCTTGGGCCCCCTGAGCATGCTCTTTATAGCCATGCTGGGCCATTCCAGCTCGGGGTCGGGGGGGGGGGCGTTACTGTTCAGGAGACATGGGGCTTCTTGAAGTTCACCACTGAACTTAGTTCTGGCCTGGACAGTGGGTACATGGCGGTGAGATTCTGACCCATGAAATGCAGCCACAGTGAGAGCTGAGGGGCCCTGCTTTTACTCCCTTAGCACAGACTCGGGTTCATCCACAGGGTCTGGCATTCTGTAGAGCATCTTTGGGTGCTGTGAGCATAGCCCCAGGTGCCCCCCATCCCCAGGAGGCATGACTCAGCAGTTAGTGGTTTTGGTGGAGACAAATCATGGAGGGGCTGGGCTGCCATGGAGGGTGGCCCTGGTCCTGCCTGGAGTATGTGGAGTTGGAGAAGGAGACCCTTATTAATGAAGGAGGAATTTCCTGGGCCTGGTGGGCATATCTTCTGTAGATCCTGATTGCAACCATCTTCCAACTTGGGTGTCTAGGAAACCTCACAAAATCCAAGGACAACAGGAACTTGGAGATGAAAGCACAAAGCTCAGAGTTCATGGTGATCACTGAGATGCCATCCAAACCCGGAAAGCTTTTACAGTGAAGGCTGATACTAGTAATAATTATGCTTAACAACTTGTGCAATCAGACTGTGCTGGAAAAACCAGGATGTGTGGTCACTCTGCTCTGTGTGGGCTCTGTGGAGGGGCATGGCCAGCTCTCTCCTGTGGTCTCTCTGATGGCTCACCTGGGAAGCAAGGTCCAGTGCACTTGTCCTCAGAAGGAGCCTCATACATGGCTCTTCTTTTGTTGGGGGCACATACAGCCTATTTGAACCAGGGCACCAACATGAGCACTGTGCTATGATTCACTTTTAGTTTTTTCTTTGTTGCAAAAGGTATTTGGTAAAAATAGTAGTAGCAGCCCTCCTAAACTGAGTGATAAATTACTGGGCCAGGCACAGTACTCGGGGCTTTTGCCTGATTGTCTCCTGCTTTGGGTGGGCACCTGATTTCATTTAGGTGTGAATTAGTCAATGATCTGGCCCAGAGGAGCTCCCAGGCCCTCAGGGATGCGGTGGGGAATTTGGTGACCTTTGCAGTTTAAGATTCTCGTACAGCACATTCCCTCTGTCTGGTCCTGCTTCCTCCCCAGTTTCACCTCCCTCCATCCCACCAGGGTCTCTTGGCCCAGGCATTCCAGCTACTTTGTTCCCCTTAGGGTTGTTCCCTGTGTTCTTCTGGGTCTCACCTTCTCAGTCTTTAGGGTCCCGCTCAGTGTAGCCTTTGGTCCCTGGGCACAGTGGTCCTTCTGTCATTTCCCCATGCCCCTGCTGCTCTGCTAGGAGTCATGTGTCTACCTCCCCCACCAGCCTGGGCTCCTGAGAGCCTACAAGAACATGGCCTACTGGAGTAGATGCCACATGGCTGTGTCCATGGCCTGGGGCCTGGGACCTTGCGAGTGCCAGGGCAGTGGAGCCTGAACCCCAGTGGGCTTCTGTAGGGACAGGTCCGAAGGGTGCTAGTTTCTCTCCCTCTGGTTCTCCACATGGCCCGATTCCTTCCCAGTCCTAGTGGAAAGTGTCAGTGCTGATGGAGTGCTTGCTAGGTGGTTCCTTACTGTTAGGTTCCTCCATGGGGGCAGGTACTGTTGTCATGTTACCAAGGAAGTGAGGCTTAGAAGCAGGCGACTCTGTTACACCACAGAGCCAGTGCCTGGCAGGCCTGCGATCTCATCCTGCCTCTTGAGCATGTGCGGAGCTGCTAGAAGTCATGTCCTCACTGGAGAAGCCCTTTCTGGAGAGTTCTGCAAGCCCCCGCCTGGTTTCCTGGGGCCTCTCTTGTGGAGGGAATCAGAGGGCCATGTGAAGCCCATGGTGGTCTCCCCAGACCTGGTGAGGTGCAGAAGAGGGAAGGATGCCTGCATCTGGGATTTTCTCCTCTTCTCACTGATGATGGAGCCACAATGACTGCCTTATTTCAGCCCTTGGCCATCCAGAGCGGGGACCCAAGGCCGCCTTCCCAGGTCCTAGATGAGGGCCAACTCCCAAGCCACTGCTGGCCAGTGGTCCAGGTTCACTATTGTCCCTGCTGCCTCCGTTGGTAGGAGAATAAATATCAATCCCCTCCAAGGGTTGTGGTGAGGATCCACATGAGGCTGTATCTATACATCTGTACTGCTATACACCTATATCTATGTACTACCTATCTATCATCCATCTATCCCTAAGCTATAGTTATCTTATTTCTATATTTAAACCTATACCTATACCTACATCTTATTATATCTACCCTGCTCCAGTACCAACATTGGTGCCAACATCTGCATCTGCCTATCTCAGAACAGTGCCTGGCACTCAGGAAGCACTGTGCAGGGGTAGCTGCTGCACGGTTATTATTCCTAAAGGCTGAGTGGTGGGGCGCAGTGCTAGTCCCTTTGAGCCTGGAGCATGCCCACACTATGCTGCCTGACACACTGCCCTGTCTCATACTCAGCCTAACTTGCAGATGACATGGTTCTGGCTTCCTGTTTTGTTGACACAGTCTGCAGGGGCCAGGGGCCTGGGCATTTCTACAGCGTGTTGATGAGAAGCTGCTTCCTTTGTTTCTGTGACACGTGATGTCTGAAGTCTCCCCAGCTGCATCCTCTTTGTGGGTCATTAAGAATGTCACATTTGGTTTTGGTGAGCATGTCACTGCAGGGCTTTAATGCAAGCATTACATGCAGGGAGATCCTGAGTGCGCCATCCTGGAACTCCCCTGCTGGCAGCCTGAGGCAGACTCAGGCCCACACGTCACCAGCTTCAAAGCCATCACCATCAGCTGATGTCAGTGCTGCCCTGGTTTAGGGAAGCAGGGCCTCACCAGGCTGTAGAGGCTGATGCTGCTGGTTCTCGGGGTGACGTCTTCAGGGCCAATCTGAGCCCTTCCCTTGGGCTGGAGATGGATAGACAACAAGGTTTCTGGCCACAGGAGGGCCCTGCTCCTCTCCTCTTCCTCACTTTCTGTCCCCATGGAGGGAGGACTGCTGGCATGTGGGCTGTAGAGCTAGCTTCGTGACTGGTGGGGCTTGAAGCAGGCACTGGTAAGGCCTCATTGCACCCCCAGGGACCTTGTTACTATTGTCTCCATCATGTGGGTCACAATGGGTATAAGGCTGTCTTTGTGACTAAATCATAAGGACACCAGTAACATTGTATTAGATCAGGCTACCCATGGGCTAGGGCTGAGCCAGGCCTGAGTGGCCACAGGTCTGTTTCTCTTCTCCTCTCCCATAGGGCTTGCCTGGCCCTGCTGTGCCATATAAGCTCACGTTCCTCCCCAGAGCCCTGGCCCTTTCCTCTGACTCTGACCCAGGGTGTTGGTGCTGGACAGTGGATGCCAGCAGACATCCCCACAGTACATACCTTTTTTAGTGGCAATCTCTTGGCCTTTCTATCTGTTCTGACTGCCACATGCAGAGCTTATCATCCAGGAAGGCTCATGTTTCTTACTTCAGGGTCTGCTCCAAATGGTCTGGGTGTGTGATGCTGCTTGGTAGCCTTTTGAGTGTCCGCCTGGGCACTGGCAGAGGGGCTGGCTCATGCCAGCAGTGGTAGGGTGGCCCCCAGCTCGGCAGCAGTAGCAGTGGGCATGGCTGCGTGAGCTGCTTGGAGACCGAGTGAAGCAGTGAAGCAAAGCCTGATCCGGAGGTGGCTGGGCTGCTAGATGAGACTCTATCTGTAGCTGAAAACACAGGAAAGCCGGGCGTGGTGGCGCATGCTTGTAATCCCAGCATTTGGGAGGCTGAGACCAGAGGATCTGGGTTTGTGGCCAGCCTCAGCTACCTAGTGAAGCACTCTGCAACTTAGTGAGACCCGGTTTCAAAATAAAGAATAAAAAATAGGGCTGGGGGTATAGCTCAAAGGTAGAATGCCCCTGAGTTCAATCCCCAGTACCACACACACACACAAAAAAAAAAAAAAAAAAAAAGAAAAGAAAACACAGGAATGATTAGACAGGGTGGGTTGTACGTGTGCGGGTGTGTATGTGTGTGCAGGTGTGTGTATAGGTTTGTGGGTGTTTAGATGCATGTGTATGTGCTTTGTGAGGGCAGGCTGGTTGTGTAGGTGTCTCTGTAAAGGTATGTGTGTGTGTGTGCAGGTGTGTATGTATGTGTCACATGGGCAAACTGCACAGGAACTGCTCGTTCTGACCATGCCTGGGCCCACTTGCTTTTTCTAAAAAGGCCTGATCCACTAGAGTCTGCTCAGCTCTGCTGAACCCTTCCTCCAGACAGACACAGGCTGGACCTGGGGGCCCTCCCAGGTGCATGAGGTCAGTAAGGTAGGATGTAATCCATTGTAATTGGTGTCCTTATAACAAAGGGAAATTTGGTCACAGAGACAGACATGAATAGAAGAAAGATGGTGTGAAGACACAGAAAGAAGATGGTCATCTACAAGCCACAGGTGGGTCCTATAGCAGATCCTTCCCTCACAGTCCTTAGAAAGAGCCAACCCTGCTGACACCTCAACTTCAAACATCGATCCCCAGATCCCCCCACCTGCCCCAACCCATACTGGTCATTTGATTGAATGATGTGCTACCACTGAGCCACATTCCCAGCACTTTATACTTCTTATTTTGAGATGGGGTCTCACTAAGTTGACTAGACTCAACTCAAACTTATAATCCTCCTGCCTCAGCCTCCTGAGATGCTGCAGTTACTGGCAGGTGCCACTGCATCTGGCTTATCCTCCAGATTTTTTTTTTTTTTTTTGGTATTAGGGATTGAACCCAAGGGCATTCTACCTCTGAGCTACACCCCCTAGCCCTATTTTTTATTCTTTTTTTTTTTTTTTTTTTGCGGTACTGGGGATTGAACTCAGCGGCATTCTACCTCCGAGCTATACCCCCAGCCCTATTTTTTTAATACAAGATTTTATTTTTATTTATTTATTTTTATTCAGCATAGATTTTTTATACATTTCTTGAGTACAACAGGGTTAAATATACATTTACGACATATCAATCATTGTCAGAGCACAATTAGCACCACTTCTTCGTTTTCCATGTATAGCCCACATTCCTAAAATAGCCTGGTCAAGCAAACTTTCTAGAGTCATAAAACCATAAACCTTTAGAGTCGTATATTTACTCAGCCCTATTTTTAATTCTTTATTTTGAAACAGGGTCTCACTAAGTTGTGGAGGGCCTCACCAGGTAGCTAAGGCTGGCCACGAACCTGGATCCTCAAGTCGCAGCCTCCCAAATGCTGGGATTACAAGCGTGCGCCACCATGCCCGGCTTTATTCTTTATTTTGAAACAGGATTTCACTAAGTAGCTGAGGCTGGCCGCAAACCCGAATCCTCCGGTCTCTGCCTCCCAAGTACTGGGATTCCAAGCGTGAGCCACCATGCCAGGCTAGATTTTTGAGACGATAAATTTCTATCGTTCAAGTCACCTAGTTTGTGTTACTCACTTGGACCACCCCTAGTAAACCAATACATTGAGAATTCGTGTACATGATTAGTTCCCTTTTTTGGGGGGTTCCTTTAAGATTTTTTCTTTGTCTTTCAAACTTGATTATACTAGGTCTTTGTATGAGTCTTTGGGTTTATCTTACTTGGCGCTCAATGGACTACTTGAATTTTAAATTTATATCTTTAATTAAATTTGGAAAGTTTTAGCCATTATTTCCTCAAAAAATTTTTTTTGTGTGTTTTTGTTTCTCTTCTTCTGGAAAACTCACACTGAGTATGTTGGTCTGCTTGATAGTGTCTCACAGGTGACTTGGGCACTGTTCACTTTTCTTTCTTTTTTTTAATCTCTGCTTTTCAGACTTGATAATTTTAATTGTACTATCTTCAATCTCACTGGGTCTTCTGCCTATTCAAATATGCTATTTAGTACTTCTAGTGAATTATTTTTCATTTTAGTTATTGTACTTTTCAGTTCCAGAATTTTGTTTGGTTCTTTTCTTATAGTGTCTATCTTTATCTTTTTACTGATATTCTCATTCTGTTCATACATACTTTTCTGATTTCCTTTAGGTTTTTTGTCTATGTCTTCTTTTACCTTTTTTTGTTTTGTTTTTGCTGTATTGGGGATTGAACCCAGGGACATTCTACCTCCAGGCTACACCTCCAGTCCTATTTTTTATTCTTTATTTTGAAACAGGGTCTCACTAAGTTGCGGAGAACTTCCAGTCTCTGTCTCCCAACTACTGGGATTACGAGCATGTGCCACCATGCCCGGCTTTTCCTTTACCTTTTTGAACATGTTTAAGATAGTAGTTTTAAAGTTATTATCTAGTGACTCTGATGTTTGGGCTTCCTTGGGGTTGGTTTCTGTAAACTTATTTTGTTCCTTTGAATGGGACATATTTTTTTTTTTTTTTTTTTTTTTTTTTTGCGATACTGGGGATTGAACTCAGGGGCATTCTACCTCCGAGCTATACCCCCAGCCCTATTTTTTATTCTTTATTTTGAAACCGAGTCTCACTAGGTAGCTGAGGCTGGCCGCGAACCCGGATCCTCCGGTCTCAGCCTCTGAATGCTGGATTACAAGCGTGCGCCACCACGCCCGGCTGGGACATATTTTCTTGTTCTTTGTATGCTCTTCTTCTCCCTAAACTGAGATATTTTAATATCATAACATGGTTGTTCTGGAAATCACATTCTCCCCTTCCTCAGGATTTGCTGTTTTTAAAAAGTTCTTGAGAGTGTATACCCCATTGTTTAGTGTCCTTTCCATATTGGTCTTGAAAAAACTCTTCATTTTCCTGGGTAGTCACTGAAGTCAGTGTTCTTTTTGTTTGTGTTTAGCTAATGTTTTGACAGATATTTCCTTGAATGCCATGAGCTAAAAACAAAACAAAACAAAAACAAAACAAAAACCAAAAAAAGCAAACAAATTAAAAAAAAAGAAACGAAATAACCCCACACATTTCTCTCAGTCTTTACATATTGGCTCTGTGCTGGGGAGCTGCTTCAACACTTAACCAAGCTTATACTAAGCCTATAGATCAACCTGCAGTGATAGCTTAGGATTTTCTCATGTATTTTCAGCCCCATCTTGCCCCATGTATAGTGTATCTTTCTAAATTCTCCAGTACAAATGGGTATTTGTGAATGTCTTCATTTCCCAAAGGAACTTCCCCAACTTTCCCTCTCAGGCCTCAGGTGGTTTATTGTATGTTTCAAGTGTATCTTATGTTTCAGGTATCTATGAATTGTTAGTTTGCATTGCAGTGTTTTGAGCAATGACTACCACTTTTTTGTCCAAGTTCTAATTTGGGTGACAAAGATGCATGGATAAATTCTTCAAGCAGCCCCTAGATAGAAACAGTGATTTATGAATAAGATCTGCTCTGCTCACTCTAGAACCAGAGATGCGAGTCTCACACTGGAACATGGGCTGCCAGCTCTTCAAAACATCATCATGCTGGCAGAGGGGTGGTGACAAAGGCAAGTAAAAATGCCACAGTGCTTTCCTGCTTTTTTAAGATGTCCTTTCTTTCTTTCTTTTTTTTTTTTTTTTTGCAGTACTGGGGATTGAACTCAGGGGTATTCTACCTCTGAGCTATACCCCCAGCCCTATTTTTTTTATTTTTTATTTTGAAACAGGGTCTTACTTACTCCTAGTTGCGGAATACCTCACTAGGTAGCTGAGGCTGGCCGCAAACCCGGATTCTCTGGTCTCAGCCTCCCAAATGCTGGGATTACAAGCGTGAGCCACCATGCCCGGCTATCCTTTTCTTGATGAACTGTTATGTTAGTCAGTTTTCTATTGCTGTGACAAAATATCTGAAAATAAATTTATAAGGAGGGAAGATTTATTTTGGCATAGAGTTTCAAGGATTTTAGTTCATAGTTGCTTGACCCTGTTGCTTTTGGACCTATGGTGAGGAAATACATCATGGTAGAAACACATAGGTGAGGAAGCTGCTCACCTCAGGTGTCTGGGAAGCCAAGAGTGAGGGGAAGGATCTGGGGTGTCAATATCCCCTTCAAGGGCACACGGCCGACAATCTAACTTCCTTTCACTAGGATCTACCTCCTAAAGATTCTATCATCTCCCAGTAGCCCCACAGGCTGAGGACCAAGCCTTCAATGTGTGGTTCTTGGAGGACATTTAAAATCCAAACCATAATAAGTATTTTCTTGGTTACTGTAAACCTTTGACCATTATCCAGAGTTCTAACAAAGTTGGCTCTTTCTTTCTTTCTTCTTTCATGTTTCTATGAATTTGGAGCTGTCTACTCTTCCATTTTCTTACACATTCATTTTTTGAAAGATACATTGGCTGGGTATAAAAATCTAGTCTGGTAGGTTTTCTCTTTTAGTATCTACTCAAATATGCTGTTGCTCTATTTGCTATTCTTTTTTCTGATATGAATTTTACTATCATTTTTTATCCTTGGTCCTCTCAACATAATGTCTTATTTCTATGGCTGCTTTTAAATTTTGTCTTTATCCTGGTTTTCAACATTTTGATTGTGATGTGTCTTAATGCAGTTTGCTTCTTTATGCTTCCTATGCTTGAGATTTCTCAAGATTCTTGGATCTGTGTGAATAGTTTTTGTCAAATTTGAAATTTGTACAAGTTATTTCTATGAATATTTTTCTTCCTCCCCTTCCTCTCCTCTGAGACTCCAGTTATGTATATGTTAGTCCAATCTACAGCTGTATTTAGGACTTGGATGTCTGAACCTTAAGTTCAGGGCTCTTCCAGCTACATCGGTGATTTTTAAACCATGTACCCAACAGTATAACCTCAGGGAGGAAGAGAGTGCTGGCTTCCCCGACTGCCACTCAGATAAAAGATGCTATAGTATTATTTACTTTATATTTTAAAAATTAATATATAAAATAAATAAAATTGTCCTACAGCTCATATTGTTCTTTACTCTTTCCTGTCTTCTTTCTCTCCTTAAATTATGATTATCAGCACATATTAATTGTACAAAATAAGGGGTTTCACTGTGACATGTTCAGACAATGTACTTTGATCATATTTACTCTCCCAAACCCTCCCCTTCCCTTGTCTTCTTCCTGTTTCCTAATACTTCTTCCTCTACTCTCATGTCATATTTTTTTCAAGATTCTACCTGTAAGAGAAAACATGTGATATTTGTCTTTCTGAGTCTGGTTTAATGTACTTTACATAATATTCTCCAGTTCTATCAGTGTTCCTGACAATGACATTCTTCTTCTTTATAGCTGGATGAATGTTCTTTGTAGCTGAATAATACTTGATTGTGTGTACATACCATACTTTCTTTATCCATTTGTTGATGGGCATCTAGACTGATTCCATAATTTGGCTAATGTGAATAGTGCTATGGTAAACATGGGTATGCAGGTATTTGTATTATATGTTGACTTTTATTCCTTCATGTGTATACCTAGCAGTGGCATAGCTGAATCATGTAGTAATTCTATTTTTAGATTTTTGTGTGACATCAATATTGTTTCCATAGTGGCTATACTAATTCACACTGCCTGAGTATAAGGATTGTTTTTTCCCTGCATCCTTATCAGCAATTGTTATTTTTTCTTTTTTTTAATAGTCATTCTGACTAGGATGAGATGGAATCTCAATGTAGTTTTGCTTTGCATTTCCCTGATAGATAAAGATGTTGAGCATTTATTCATATATTTATTCACAATTTGTACTTCATAATTTGAGAAGTGTCTTTTCAGTTCATTTGTCCTCCTCCTCTTTTTATCTATGTTCACCAAAGAGATTGGTCTATAGATATCTTGTTTGCCCCTGTGTCCTTATCAGGTTTTTATAGCAGACAATACTGGCTTCATAGAATCACTTTGGGAGTATTCCTTCCCTTTGTATTTTGTGGAATAGTTTGAGGAGCATTGACATTCATTCTTCTTTAAAAGTTTGATAAAATTAAGAAGTGAATACACCGGACTCTGGGATTATTTTTGAAGGGGTGTTGGGACAATTTTTATTACTGATTCAATATGATTGGCATAATATGATTGGCACATAATTTTTCAAAATAGTCCTTAATGATCCTCTGAATTTTGGTGGTATCTGTTATAATAACCCCATTTTTATCTTTAATTTTATTTGTGTTTTCCTTCTTTTTCTTTTGGTTAGTTTGGTCAAGGTTTGTTGATTTTTATTTGTCTTTCCAAAGAACCAACTCTCTGTTTTATTGATGCTTTGTATTATTCTTTTAGTCTCTAATTCATTTATTTCTGTTATATTGCTATTATTTATTTCCTTCTACTAATTTTGTGTTTGATTTGTTCTTTTTTTTTTTTTTTTTTTTGCGGTACTGGGGATAGAACTCAGGGGCATTCTACCTCCGAGCTACATTCTCAGCCCTATTTTTTATTCTTTATTTTGAAACCGAGTCTCACTAAGTTGCAGAGGGCCTCACTAGGTAGCTGAGGCTGGCCGCGAACCCGGATCCTCCGGTCTCAGCCTCCCGAATGCTGGGATTACAGGCATGCGCCACCACGCCCGGCGATTTGTTCTTTTTTTTTCTAAGGCTTTGGGGATGCATTATTAGTTTATTTATTTGAGATCTCTCTTTTTTAAAAATTAGGCACTTATAGCTATAACCTTCCAGCTTATGGCTGTTTTTATTGTGTTTCATAGATTTTGATAGGTTGTGTTCTCATTTTTATTTAATTCTAGGACTTAAAAATTCTCCCCTGACTTCCTCAATAACCCACTGCTCATTCACAAGTCTCCATGTGTTTATATAATTTCTCTTGCTGTTGATTTTTGGATTTATTCCATTATGGTTAGATAGGATGTGAGACACTTTTTCAATCTTGGGGTACTTGTTAAATTTTACTTTACAGCCTAAATGTGATCTATTTTGGAGAACATTCCTTGTGCTGTTGTAAAAAATGTGTGTTCTGTAGCTTTTGGATGAAATATTCTGTAGATGTAAGTTAAGTGCATTTGATCCATAGTGTAATTTAACTCTAATGTTTCTTTTTAAATTTTTTTTTTCTGGAAAATCTAGCTATTAGTGAGAATGGGGTGGTGAAGTCACCAACTAATCTTGTTTTGAGGCCTATATCTCCCTTTATGTCTTGTTATGTTTGTTTTATAAAACTGAGTGCTCTGATGTTCTGTACATATATATTTACAGTAATTATATCTTCTTGATAGTTTGTTCCCTTTATTGATATGTAGTGACCTTCTTTGTCTCTTCTGACCAATTTGGGTTTGAAGTGTATTTTGTTGGATATGAGTATAACTACTCCAGCTGGCTTTCTGATTCAAGTTGGAATATCCCTTCATCCTGTGTATGTCCGTGTATGTCTCTATCAATGAGGTAAATTTCTTGTAGACAACAAATAGTGGATCTTGCTTTTTAAACCAATCAGCTAGTCTGTGTCTTTTAATTGGAGAATTTGAAGCATTTACAGTCAAGGTTATTATTGAAGAAAATGTGGTAGTTCCTTTCATTTTGTTGTTTTTCTTTTGGTTATTCTGAATATTCTGTTTTTTTCTCCCTTATTCCTCTTAGAGGTTTAATGGCTTACGGAAATAACAATGTTTGATTCTTTTCTACTTTTCATTTGCTTAACTGCTTTTTCTAGTGAGATTTATTTTATTTTATTGTATCAAACTATTGGGGTATCAAAATATTGGTACTAGGGATTGAACCTGGGGCATTCTACCTCTGAGACACACCCCTAACCCCTTTTCCTATTTTGTTTTGAAATTTGGTCTTGATTCTCTTGTCTCAGGCTTCCCAAGTACTGGAATTACAGGCATGTACCGCCATACCCAGCAATTCACTTTATTTATTTATTTATTTATTTTTATCTCAGACACTGTAGTTTCCATTTCTAGAAGTTTGATTTGCATCTTATTTTAAAACTTCACGTTGCTGCCTAACTTTTGAACATAGGGCATGGTATAATGACTTTTAATATTCTTGCCTGCTAATTCTGACATCTGCGTTGGTTCTGGTTCGATTTTGATTGATGGATATTTTTCCTTCATATGGGTAGCATTTTTCCTGCTTCTTTACATACCCAGTTGGTTTTCAATTCTAGACATTGAGATAGGTATTTTTGCATTTTTAGCAGTATTCTTGAGCTTTATTCTGGGATGCAGTTATGTGGAAATATCTTGATCCTTTGGGTCTTGATTTTACTATTTTCTAGGTAGGACAAAGCTGCTACTGTAGAGGCAGGACCTTTCTATGTATTCTACCCAACACTCTGTGAACTATGAGGTTTTAGGTTTCGGTTGGAAACAGGCACCTTTCTGGGCTTTGCAGAAGTGCCAGACATTATTCTCTCAAATATTTGAAATGATTCTTTCCTTGGCTTTGGATAGTGACTTTAAACTCTGCTGAATTCTTGAGTGGGATCCTTTAAAAATTATGCAGTTCCTCTTTCTGGTGCATCCATCTCTTCTCTGGCTCTCTATTCTGAGAACTCTGACTGACTTGGTCTCCCTGAGCTCTCATTGTCAAACCTTTAACTCAGGCATCTGTTGGACTCTTCTTGTGTCACTTTGGAAATTCTCTTAGGACAGTAAGCTGAGGAAATGTCAGGGCTCACCTTATTTGATTTTAGCCTTTTGGGAAATACTGTCCTTTACTGCTTCATGTCCAATGTCTTGAAGACCATTGTTTCATGTATTTGCCCCTCTGCTCCTTTGGTTGTTCAGGAATGAGGATAAATCTTGATCAGAGAAAGAAGTACAAATTATTATTACTGTTAACATTGGCAATCTGAGCTTGTTTAGTGATGGAGGGACTGGAGAGAATGAAGATGTAAGGGATGGTGGAGAGGAGGTGGGTAGGGACACTTTAATTCTTTATTTGCTGGTGATCAGCATTCTGTGCCAGGCTCCAGTGGGTGTTGAGTGGAATAATTCATAGCCCCTGCCCTCAAGGAGCCCGAAATCTGAAAGGCTGAAGGCAAATGGTGTATCATTGTTTTAATCTGGAGATAAGGCTGCTCAGACAAAGCAGATGTTTCATGTTTCCAAACTATGAAGAATTAGATTCATTTAAAACATTTTTCATTGAAGGCAATTATACATGCTGCTCCAGGAAGGCCTACAGATCAGGATAGACTTGTTCAGCTACTAAGGGAAGAGGACGGTTCATTTTGTGAGGCGGCTGTAGGAAGGAGCTAGAAACAGGACCAGAAGACCCGTGGGTGAGCTCTGTTGGTCCCTTGCCCACAGGGAGCCTGAGTGCCCACGTTCTTACAAAAAGAGGATAATGCCTGGAATCCTGTGGGTTTTCATGGGGCACAAATATAAACCGCCTTGTCGGGTGTCTGGTACCTAGGAGGTGTTTGGCAAATGTGGTTCCCATGTCTTTGTACAGAATGAGTCTTCTGCTTATGTCTTTTCACAGTAGGACTCTCTGATGGGCATTTCCACATGAGTCTCATCAGAGTCAGAGCCTTTCCAGGCAGGAACAGGAAGAGCTTTGGTTTATGCACTGAGTTCTGAGAGTCCCTTAGAGGGACAGCAAGAAGCAAATAGGATGTGCCACTAACTCCAAGAGGTGGCTTCCAACCTGCCTCAAAAGTCTCTTCTGAGCGGGACATGGTGACATACGCCTGTAATCCCAGTACTTGGGAGGTAGAAACAGGAGGATTGCAGGTTCAAGGCCAGTCTCAGTGACTTAGACCCTCAGCAACTTAGCAAAACCCTGTTTCAGAAAAAAGAATAAAATAAGGTTGGGGGTGTAGCTGGGAAGTAGAATGCCTCTGGTTCAACCCTTCAGTACCAAACGAAACCAAAGTCTCTTATGCTTGGGAATTGAGACTAAAGGGCAGTGACAGCAGCCCTAGATGGGGCTCAAAGAAAGGGCCATATACCTAGGAAGGATGACAGGAAAGACTGAGGACCAGGAGAGGCATGAGGACAAGAGGAATCCTAATGAACAAGGAGTCAATGCAGACCAGGGTGCAGGTGCTCCAGAGGAGCCAGAAATGGCCTCTTTTAGAGTGTGTGTGTGTGTGTGTGTGTGTGTGTGTGTGTGTGTGTGTGTACATAGTAGGGATAGGGGACAGAACCTGGAGCATGGGCTTGATGATCCAGTGGGCTCAGCTCATCAGAAGCCTAGGACTTCTCCTGTGTGGGTGAGAGGTGGTATTATTTCAGATACAAAATGTCCTAAGTTAGTTGGGTGGAGCTTGAGTCTACCCATACCAGGGTTTGGGGCTCAGGCTGGTTCATCTGACCCTAATCCTCCAGGCATCTTGAAGCAAATCAAAGGTCCCAGCAATCCTGAGCTACAGAGGATTCCCAATGTGCTTGATGTGCTAGGCTCCTATTATTTTAAGAATGCCCTCAGATTCTTGGGCAGTCTACTTTGGATAAGGGGCTGAGGCTTACAGAGGTGAAGAGATTTGTTTAAGGCAAATGTCATGACTTAGCTTGTATTTGAACCCAAATCTGTTCTGCAAGCCCTGATCTTACTAACTTGATTTACCTCCTTCTATGTTATTTCCTCCTCCTCCTCCTCCTTCTCCTCTTTCTCCTCCTCCTCTTCCTCTTTCTCCTTCTCCTCCTCCTCTAATTTTGTCTTGTGGTTATTACAGGGACACACTGGCTCCATGCCTATATGGAAAGCCAGCGGGGGTGTTAGTGGCCTCCCATTGGAATCTCTGACCCCTGTGATGATCTGGCCCTTGCAGGAAGCATTGTTCTCTCAGTCTTTGCATGAGTCAGCCTAGGCCAGCCTATGCGGCAGTAACAATCAACCTCCAAATCTCATGACTAATTTCTTGCTCAGACTGCATGTCCATCTTGGGCTGGCCAGGACTCTTCTCCCTGTGGTCATCTTCTCTCCAGGAACCAGGCTGATAAGCAGCCAAGATCCAAACTATTGGTGGTACTGGTTGGAGGGGAGGCAGCTGGGAAGCAAAGACCAGCTATGAAACTCAGGCTTGGAATGAATGCATATCACAGACTCTTCCATCTCATTGACCAGAGCAGATCTTGTGTTGGGGAGCCTACAGCGCTTCAGGGCCAGGAGCAGTTGATAGCCAGCACTCTGCAATCTCTCACTAGTGATGACTTTTAAGGCCCCTCGTGTGGCCATCTGTTATGGGAGCTGGGGCTGCTCAGTGGAGAGGCCCCCACTGCTTGGTAGAGGGACTGTCATAATCCAAGAAAGAGATACCTTCTGGGGGAAGCACTGAGTGGGATACAGCAAGCCAGGGCTGTGGGAGTGTGCAGGAACTGTGACTCATGCTGCCTAGGCAGAATTGCAGAGGCCCCAGTTCAAAGATAAGAAATGTCCAGTGAGGAACAAGAAAGAGAGCAGCTCTGCACTCAGAGGGACAGATGTGCAAAGGCACCGACCAGAACAGGTGCTGAGTGCATGCCAGTGGCCCGTGTGTCTAGAACCCTGGGGACCTGTGCGAGGGTGGGGGAGGGGAGGAGCTAGGGAGTGGTGGGAACGGAGTAAAGCTTTCTTTATTGTGGGCAAGATGTCACCTTTCTTTGCTTCTCCTTCAGCTGAGCCATGGCTGTGGAGTTGGTCAGTGGTGTGGTAGGCGCTGAGAACTACCTGCCCAGGACTCCCAGCACAGACTATCCTTGCAGGCATCAGCAGCCTGGCTTATCCAGGCTGCAGGCACTGTCTAGACCCAGCTCCCCTGCTGACAGCCCCTGCTGCTCACCCTAGGGGATGAATCAGCTCCATTCTCTGTGAACAAAAGCTCCTGGGTTGCCGGGGAGATGCAGAGGCTGCTGCCTGTACTTCCTGGAGCTGCAGTTTGGTGTCAGGAAGAGATGGGAACTAAGAAGCAGGGAGCTGCCACAGAGTCCTGTCTTGAGGAGGGCAGGGCTGGGTGGAACTGTCATTACCCATGCCAGGATGTGACAGTCCTTGTTGAATGGGGTCTATGTGGATCCCAGGCTGCATAGGCTCTGGGTTTGGGAAGACTTGGGTTTGGCCGTGGCTCTGCCAGTTGATGGCCTTGTGATTTCAGGTCCCTGATTGGCCCTGCTGGAGCCCCAAATTAAAGTTGGGATAATGCTACTCAGCCTGCAGGGGTGAGCTGTTTTACGAGGTAACAGGTGGGAGGCACTCCGTGTGTTCATGTATGCAGTACACATTTGTGTCTGTGCACTGTGTGCTCAGCACTGTCCCTGGGGCGGGAAGCCAGGCTCTGACGTGAGCCTCACATGGATGTGGCCCTGTGCTGAGCGGAGGCCTGGCTGGCACTGTGCTACCACACAGAGGCACTTACTAAGTGGCATTACTGTTGTTCCTGAAGACAGGAACTCTGCAGGGATTGGAGGCAGAGTCCCCCCACCCCAGGTCTTAAGCATTTCTGGCATGTAGAAGGGTGTGGAAGGGGATCATGGGGCGATCCTGTGGGCTTAATCTCTATTCTGGCTGTGAGTCCCAGGATGTAGGGGTACTGAGTTTTCCTGAGTCAGCAAACCTGCTGTAGTTGGCTTTGGGGCCACCATGGAGCCATAGTTCAGGGACCAAGCAGGTTTTCCCCCATTGGGCCTGGAGCCTCTGAGCTGGGCTGACCTCCCATCATAGGTCAAGAATTGGGTGTGCAGGAGTGCTTTCCCCTGGAAAGGATTCTCTCATCCACCCCTGTGGGGTGAACGCTGCTCCCCGTTCACATATGGGTGGGGAGGGCTTGGATCAGATGTTGGCAGGGCTGGGGACAGGTGCAGAGCCTGGGAGCTCCGTCACTGCTTGGAAGTACTAGGAATGGGTGAAGTGCACTTGGAGGTCAGCTAGGGTGGTTTGGGGTTGTCAGTGGCGTGGGGGGTGTGGTCAAGGATGCATCATGAATGCTCCATGAGGGAGATGAGGGGGTGCTAGAGGGATGTTCTTGGGGAGTTTTCTGATGGGGCCACTGGCGCTATGCATTGGGGCTTGGCGGCAGGTCCTGGGAGCATAGGTGGGGCACAAGTGTGCTTGGGAGTTAGTGATGATGGAATGTTTCGAGAGGATCATCCATGAGGGAGGGGTAGGGACCTGTAGAGATAGGATAGGTCATAGGTGATGATTCCAGAAGGGCAGCCTCAGGTTTGCACTCTGGTGTGTCTGTTTCCTATCTCTGTGCCCCAGGAGGCAGCTTGGGCCTGAACCTTTGCACGGGATTTCCTGAGAAGAGAGGAGGGCTGGAGGCTGGAGGCTGGGCTGGGGGCAAGGGGAAGTGAGCGGCGGGCATGGAAGGCAAGGGGCTGAGCCATGGCACAGAGGAGGCCGGAGCGTGGGAGGCTGGGCTCTGATCAACCATTTTTGCAGATCCTCAGGATCATTACTTGCCGTTGTCATCAGGGAAGGTTGCAAAATGTGCCATAGCTCCTTAATAGCTGGATCTTGAGCAAGGCTCGGTTCGCTGGAGTCCTGCAAGGCAGACGATTCCAAAAGAAGGAATGCGTCACATATCCCACTTTGCATTATGTTATATTCTGGAAATTTGGGCTGCTTTGGGTTTTGCTTTCACATTAATTATAAAGGAAAATTTTTTAGAAACAAAGTGAACGGATGGATTATGATTCCTCAATATTAGCTGAAAAAGCAGTGCCTCAAGACAACCCATAAGAAATTCATTAACCACATATAAACATTAGTCAGGAAATGGGCTTTACAAGCTTAGTTACTAAACAGCCTTATGTTCCCTCTCAGCACACAGGTATAGAAACAAAATAAATAAACCAAGGAGACTTAGGTCTACTATTTTATCTATGAGTAAAGAAGGCTTTAAGACATATAGTTTGTCCACTTCCTCCTTGTCTCCCTGGAAATTCACTGGATACATTAACTCTCTAGCTGCCTGAGAAAAAGATAAGAACACTGCTTAAAGGAGCTAAACAAATAGTAAAGATTTAAACTAATGAATAGAGACTATTCATTGTTAACCTTTAACACTGCTTTGTACTAAAAGAATCTTTATATATGTATTGTATTTTGTAACTTTTACTGTTTTCTTAGTCCCATCAAATACCATGGGAAATGGCTTTTCTAGTTAAAGATATACCTACTCAACCTTTAGAAAAATAAGACAGCCGGGCATGGTGGCACATGCTTGTAATCCCAGCATTTGGGAGGCTGAGACCAGAGGATCTTGGTTCGAGGCCTACCTTAGCTACCTAGTGAGGCCCTCCACAACTTAGGGAGACCCTGTTTCAAAACAAAGAATAAAAAAAAAGATAGGGCTGGGGGTGTAGCTCGGAGGTAGAATGCCCCTGATTTCAATCCCCAGTACTGCAAAAAAAAAAAAAAAAAAAAAAAAAAAAAAAAAGAAAGAAAGAAAAAAGAAAAAGAAAAATAAGTCTGTAAAAATTCCTCTTCTATATGCCTCACTGCAAAAAAGATAGTATTAAAAACAGCTACTAACAAGCAATAAAGATACACTTTTACACTGCATGTGGTGTGAGCATATTCTCGAGACCTCGTCTCAATCCACACCTATCGAAGGACCCCTGACCCCACTGCTTCGAGGGCTGGACCCCCACAAAAATGAAAATTAACTGTTGGAGAAGATTGACTCGTTTGATGTCTAACCAGGAGCAGCTTTTTATTGTTGTAAAATGTTGATTTCCTCTTGCTGCCAAAGACAGGTGAGACTTGTTGGCAGAGAAGGAAGACAGGCCTCCCAGTTGAACCCACAGGAAACCTCACCTGTGGCACCTGGCTCTCCTCCTTTTCTTTTCCATGGCTTTAAGAGCAGGACTTAGTGTCTGATTTCCTATAAGAAAAGATCCGCGGTGAGCCAGCCATGTGGCAGGGCTCAGGGTAAGACTCAAAGCTCTGTATTCAAACACATCTGGATTTGAATCCAGGCTGGGCCACTTAGAAGCTTTGTGCCCGTGGGCAAGCCTCGGTGTCCTCATCTAGGAAATGAGAGGGCTGTCCTTAAGTCTTCACTCTTAAAGCCCTCCACACAGTGCCTGGCACAGGTCATCAGGGCTGGGATCAGTCAGGGGCTGAGGCTGGGATTACACTCAGAAGAGGGGGAGCAGTCAGGAGCTCACTCCTGCAGCAAGTCAGGCAGGTGACATCCAGCCTAAGGCTTGGGCCAGGCTAGCTGCTTAGGAGAGACGAGCAGCCCACTTCTGTCCCTGGTGTGTGGCCAGGGAAGCCTCTCCCTGGCCCTGGCACTTTAGTTGCTCAAATATGGCTAGGAAGGGAAGGGTTGAACAAGTGTGGGTCCCACCTAGCTGGTCCCAGGCCTGGGTGGTAGATAGCAATATTCAAAGGACTTCTTGGGGGCCAGGAAGCAGCCCTTCTCCTCTGGAGGCCTCTGGCCAGCAAAGAGCACAGTCACCTGCAGGTTGGAGGGACTTCCTCGTCTGTGGGGCCAAGCAGGAAGGGACAATGGTGACGCACTGGGAGGTCTCTGTGTTGGGCGTCTGTCTGCCCGCATGCCTGCCTCTCTGTTGCTCTGAAGGAGGCAGGGGCTGGGCCTGCAGCTGCCTGGGCAGAGCGGTTCCTGCGTGGGACACGGCTCTTCTCTGCTTACAGACTCGCCACTTCGCTCCCAAACTACCTTCACAGTCAGCGTGGGGCACCGGGCCAAGCTCTCCTGAGAGAGAGAGAAGATCGTGGAAGTCTCCTTCTCCAGGTGGAGCAGCCAGCCTCCAGGAAATAAACAGGGGAATGGGATTGGCAGGTGTGCTGAGCAGGGGGACCTGCATCCAGAGCTATATGGTTGTGGGGTAGTAGGGACTGGTATCCAGCCTGTGGGGCAGGGTCAGCCCTGGGGACAGGATGCTAAGGCACACAAGATACAGGCAGTGCTAGGCAAGGAATTCCAACAAGTTTCCAGGCCAAGGCGATGCTGTGGAGAACCAGAAGATGAAAAGAAATGACAAAAGGGACAATAGCAAGGGGTCTCCAGACTCTGGAGTACAGGGTGCTGGGATCTGAAAGTTACTGCTTTTACCTGCTGGTGTGTGTGTGTGTGTGTGGGGGGGGGCTCCCAGTTCCAGGGTAGGGTGCTGCTCAGCTACTGGGATGGAGAGGAGGCTGCCCAGTGGGTGTCTTCCATGGGGCAGCCCGAGCTGGCATTGGTTAGAGAGCTTAGCAAGACCTTAAATGAAGGTGAGGTGAATGAGCATCCCAAGGTCATGCTAGAAACCAAACCAAACCAATCAAAAAGCTTAATCCTGCAGACAGAAGGCCTGGGTTCTGCCGCCAGCTCTGGGGTGAGCTTGCTGGGGTCCTAGACAAGTCCCTCCCCTTCTCTGACTTCAGTTCATTCCTTTGTATGATGAGAGCCAAACAATTTCAAGCGGCACAACCAGTTTCAAGTAGAGAAACACTTTGCACAAATGAAGCACACCATGGTGTCCGCCTTTCTTAGGGGGATAGGTTGGGGAGGGGGGTACTCAGGCGTCTAGCCCATCTCCAAAGCCTACTTTCAAACACTTGACCTGGATTTTTACAAATTAGTATTTTTAAACCAACTCTGATTGAGCATGCCAGGCACTGTTTCTAAGCATTTTACTAATATTCACTGAATTCTCACAACCACCCTAGAAAGGAGGTGGGGAAACTGAGGCACAGAGTGGTGAGGTGCCCACAAAGCTAGTAAGTGGCACGACCGGGATTCCAGCCCAGGCTGGGGGGTCTCGGATGGGGTTTGTGCAATGGCCCACTGGGACTTTGCTGCATGGTGGAGCCCCAGCTGTTTGGCCTCTGCAGGGCTGTCCCTGGGGCAGGGTCTGGACTCGATCCTGCACGCTTCCCTCTGGGTTTCCCAGGTAGGACCACCGAGGCCCAGCGGTGTAAAAGGCAGGTTTATAATGGCCAGTTGATGCGTTGACACGCAGGAAAGACACGCAGGAAATTGAATGCGAGAGCTTCTTCGCCAGGCACACACTCTAACCACCAAATTTATTTAAGCAGATAAAATGCAGGGGGAGGGGAATGTTGTAATGTCAGATTAATAGATAAACACCCGTTCTGGGTTTTGGCACGGTGGCAGAGAGCGGCAGTGAGAAGCCTCATTATATGGGGCTCTGCCTCGAAGAACGAGCCTGCGTCGCAGCCCCGGCCCCCGGGCCCGCGAACAGAGCATTAAATTGTTGGAAATGGCTTCCCTTCACTCGCAGAACAAAGATGTTTTCTCCAGAATAAATCGACTCCCTCTCCGTGCGCCGAGCCCCGGTTTCCCACAAACGCGGCCTCTGCTGGCGCTAGCTCGCTCGCTGGCGGGGGAGGGCGGGGTGCGGGCCTGGGAACCCAGCGCTTCCTGCCGCGGTGGGCTGCGGGCCCTGACCGCCCGGGCTCCTGGTCTCCGGCTCTCTGTCGCCAGGCCTCGCAAAGGAGCAAAGCTGTGGTTGTGTGGACAATGCGGGAGTCTCGAAGGGAACTGGGGTTGGAGCTAGGGCGTGTCTAGAGACTGTAGCCTTGTGGTTAGCGCTCAGCGTTGACCGTCCCTGGGGGCTTGCGCGTCACTGGCCAGCTGTGCGATCTTCAGGCCAGTTAGTTAACTTCTCTGGGCTCAGTTTGTTAGCAGCGCAGTGGGGCTGAGGTGAGGAGTACTGAGATACAACGAGGGACCTCGGACAGCACCAGCTGCGAACTCTTTGGGGGCGTAGCCATGGGCGTGGCTGAAGCCTCTGCTGGCCTGGGAGTCCCAGCGCGGGTGGGTGTTGGGACCTGGGAGGCTGCTGTGTCGCTGGACCTTGAGCAGGCGGCAAGGGCCACGGACTGGACTGCAGGGCCCAAAGTGGGTGGGGCACCCCTTTTAGGTGGGATCAGAATTCCAGAGGATGGCCTGGCTTTGCCCTGGGCCAAATTTAAATGGTGATTGCCTCCCTTAGCCATTGCTCCTGGGCTGTTGCTCTGTTCTTTCTAGGCTCAATAGGAGAAGGGCTCGGAGACACAGCTCCCTGGAGACTAACTGCTTTCTGCTCTAGTAGGGCTCCTTTCTTCCTCTCCTTCCTCCTCCTCCTCCTAGGTCCTCGGAGACAGCCGAAAGAGCACAGACTTTGGGACTGGATTCACCACTGGCGCCTCTTTGCTGTGCTAGCCTGGGAAAATCATTTCACTTCTCTGTGCCTCATGTTTACACCTGCAGATGCCAGCACAATTCTATTTTTCCTGGACTGGTGCCTGGCACTCAGTGGGCTCCCTGGGCAGTACTACTGTACTCTGTAACCTGTGCCTGGCCTTGAGGTGTGATCTTCGGGGCTGGGACTGGAAAGCAGAACAAACCTGTATGCTGATGGCTGCCTGGGTGCATACATGTATGCACCTGTGCAGGACCCATCAGGGTGGGTTGCCTCTGTCTTGCTCTGCCGTTTCTTCTTCCTTCCTTCCATTTGTCTCCCCCACATCTATCTGCTCTGTTGGAGTTTCTTGCTGATTCAGCCCAGATATTGAAAAAAGGAACGTTTGGGAAATGCCCCAGGCCTGGGCTTGTTCACATGAAGCCTGGAGCAGCGACATGGGGTACAGGGCCCAGATTGCTGATGGAGCATCTGTCAGCCTGGGCGAGAGCAGAGAAGGTGAGGTCCACGTTGCCGTGGAGCTTGCTTGCTTCTGAGGAGTGATAATTCCTCTGCACTTGCTCAGTGCCAGGCTCGGCGCTATGGGCTTTTCACATCTAATCCTTGCCATGAAGTGGACAGTCTGTGGCCAGCTTTGAATCACACCCCGTTCTCATGCTGGCCCTGTCCTGTGTGCTGCAGGATAGAACTCTGGGCTTAGACAGGGGTGGGTTCGAGCGTGGCTCTGTCCTAGTATCTTACAAGTCACATAACTTGTCTGAGCCCCAGTTTCCTCATATATAAAATTGGGATAACAGTCATATGACCTCCTAGGATTGTGAGGAGGAGGCTCCCAAGCGTGGAGGCTGGAATGCGGTGGGGGCATTTGGGTCCCCAAGGAATGGGCTTCGGAACCTCCCTGGTTTGGGGAATGAAGGCTTGGGAGGCTTGGAGCGGGCTCCCCCAGCAGCGCTCCATCTCCTACCTGCTAGGCCTTTGTTTATCTCCAAATTAAAATTGAAGCGGAAAACAAAACATTTCCTCCACTGCAAATGAAGGACCTGTCTGTCTTGTCAGCTCCAGAGAGATCACAGCAGTGAATGTGTGATGGGTAATTGTGGCATCTGGTTATGGGGCCCCCTGGGGGTGCTTTCTATCACTGTCCTGTCTGTTATCATGGTTATCACATTCCCAACCAGGTGCTGGGGAAGTGAGGCTGGCTGGGGATTTTTTTATTTTCAGAGGAGAGTCAGTTCTCATCTTCTCATCTTGACCTGTTCACTCATTCCACAGGCCTAGGTTCTTATGCCCTCTCTGGTCCCCATCTTGAGCCTTCTGTGATGTCATGTAGCATCAGTGTCTTTTGACTCCAGTGTGTCGATCTGTGTCCCCACTGGGACCAGAAGTCTAGGGCCCATTAAAGAAGCTCTGACCAAGCCGGGCATGGTGGCGCACACTTGTAATCTCAGCATTTGGGAGGCTGAGACCGGAGGATCCGGGTTCGTGGCCAGCCTTAGCTACTTAGTGAGGCACTCCACAACTTAGTGAGACCCTGTTTCAAAATAAAGAATAAAAAATAGGGCTGGGGGTATAGCTTGGAGGTAGAATGCCCCTGAGTTCAATCCCCAGTACTAAAAAACAAAACAAAACAAAACAAAACCCCCCCCCCCAAAAAAACCCCAAACAAACAAACAAAAACTCTGACCAAGAAGGCAGAGCAGGGTAAATGTATGTGTGGGGGAGGGGTTGCAGGTCTTAGAGGTGGACCTGACTTCTTTTTTTGTGGTACTGGGATTAACAGGCATGTGCTCAATCCCCTTACTAGACTCTTTTTGTTCTCCTCCCATCTCACCTGCCCATTCCCATGCCTTTTGTGCATGTTTTACTCCCTGCCCCCATACATTTTTAGGGATGCAGCTAAAGCTGGGCTCTACCTTTGGTTGAATTTGAAATAAGTAACTTACTTTTGACTCAAAACTCAGGGAATCCCCTCCCCTCCCTTAATATTGGCAATGCCTAAGTTTCCCTGTTATTCCTTTATAATTGATATAATTTTATATATAATTACATATTTACTTATATAATTTAGTAATATCCTCTAATAATTTAGAGACATTTGGTTTTTTACACACAAATAGTTTCCATATGAAGGAGAAAAGTCATTAATTGTTAGTGAATGCAGGAAGATACAGATTTGTAAAAGAGGGAGGGATAAGAGCGAAAAAAGACTGCAGAGGTCTGGAGATGGCGTCTTGTCTGTGCAGTTTTGGGATGTTCTTGTCAGCATTTGTGCGGCTATAATCTAAAAGATTGACCATGTAACTTAGAGGAAAGAAGATTTGTGGTCCATGTGAGGCTGGGGACCACAGATCTCAGGGCATGGTGATGGGAGATAGAGGGAGAACACCTGGGCTGTGCTTCTCACATCATGGAGGCCGGAAGCAAGAGAGAGAGCAGGAGAAGGAGCCACATATAATCTCCAAAACCACACACTCAGGGATCCACCCCCTCCTGCCACACCCTACCAGCCTACCAGGTAAATCTATTACAATGGATTTATCCACTGCTTGGATTATAACCCTCATGACTCAATGACACCAGCCCCAAACATTAATAAATGAGCTCTTTAGGGAACATTTTATGTCTAACTATAACATGAAGTAAGTTGTTAGAGTTGACAGCTAGCAGGAAGGCTGTACTGGGCCATTCATAGGAGACTGGGCCATTGAGGGAAACTGTCCCTGTCCTGAGGATTGTCTGAGGCTATTCTGTTTCCTCCTCTGAATATCTCCCTCTCTTTCTCTTTGAAATGGGAGCATTATTCAGTCATGAAGCTTGGAATTCATTTCCATGCATAAACTTTTCCTCCGACTGGTTATGTCCTTTGATTTCTAATCACAGTTCTTCCTACACTTGTGTGGACTCTTGTGTTAAGTTTATGATAATTGGCTGTGATCTGTTCCTTAAGTCTTCTTTGGGAGTCTGAGCCCCTGCTGCTGGGTTCTCACTGCATTTTCTTTTTGTTGTGTCATCTTTCCCAGTTTAAAAAAGCTTCCACCCATTTGTTCTACCATCTGCATATGTGTAGTGGGTTGTCTTATTATCCCAAATATCCACTGCTTCTCTCTATGGGTGTTCCAGTAAGCATTCTTATGGCTATAATCTAAAGGCCTGACCATGTAACTCAGAGGAAAGAAGATTTATTTTCTTATGGTTTTGAGTTCAGTCTATGTGAGGCTGGGGATCCAGGATCTCAGGGCATGGCAGCGGGAGGTGGAGAGAGGGAGAGTACATGGGCTGTGCTCCTCACACCATGGAGGTGAGAAACAAGAGAGAAAGAGAGCAGGGGGAGGAGGAACCATATATAACCCCAAGGCCACACCCCAGGGACTACCTCCAGCCACACCCTATGGGCCTCTTGGGTACTACTCAGGTAAATCCATTACAATGGATTTATCCACTTCTGGGATTAAAATCCTCAAAACTCAATTATATCAACTCCAAACAGCAATTTATGAGCTTTTCAAGGGGCCATTCTATATCTAACCATAACAGTGGGAGAATTTACATGCTGCCGTGATGATGTTACCCTTGGCCATATTATTTGCCAGGGCCAATTAAATGGGAGTGAGACAGACATATGCTCTTCTGAACTGAATCTTTAGGAGTCAACACGTGGTTCCACCATGTTTGTTGTCCTCTCTGCCATTCAAGATGGGGGCTGATCCCATAATCTGAGGCCTAAAATGAAGATGCCATGAGGCAGAGCTGCAGTTGATCTGAATAAATGTGTAGTATGAGGGAAAAATAACTTGTTGATTTAAGCCATGTAGATTTGGGGTTGCTTGTTATGACAGCATATTTTAGCTTAAACTGACTAATACATTTTTTAAATGTATTATTATACTAGTGCGGGTTTTTTTGTTTTTGTTTTTTTTTTTTTTTTTGGTGGTGGTACCAATTCTGTTTGTTTTTATCTTCCAACAGTGGTCAACAGAGATATTAATTTGTTTTGAATTCTATTATTCAATTGATGTGATTTTTTTTTCTCTCTTTTTTTTTTTTTTTTTTTGGTCGTACTGGGGATTGAACTCAGGGGCATTCTACCTCTGAGCTACACCCCCAGCCCTATTTTTCATTCTTCATTTTGAAACAGGGTCTCACTAAGTTGCAGAGTGCCTCACTAGGTAGCGTGAACCTAGATCCTCTGGTCTCAGTCTCCCAAATGCTGGGATTACAAGCATGTGCCACCACTCCCAGCTTTATTTTTTCTCTTTGAAAATAACTGGTAGCATTTCTCCCCCAAAATCTTGAGCCCTATATATGTGAGTTTATTTTAAGATTGGCTATTCCTCTGAAATCAGACTACTTTCTTTTTCAAAAAATTGGACCATAGGGATTTTTATTTTATCTATTTACTCATCTTTGAGTTTTCTCTGATATTCCTTCCTGCTTTGCTGGGGATTCAGTGGGCTTGTTGGGCCGAAAAGTCACGTTGTGGGGTGGGAGGATACCGACCAGGCCCCTGCTTGGTGGTAGGAAGCCTGGGGCTGGAGACAGGGCATGCTTTTGCTCATTGCTGAGGATGCTGTTTGTGTCAGTTGATGGCAGACTGTTTTAATTGGATTAGGGGGAAAAAGTCCTTGGCATTTCTCCCGTGTTCTTTATCTTCCTGGGGATAATCCTTTTAGGTGTCTGGAGCTGGCGCTCATGTCACCTTCACACTTAGTCTGCCTCCTGGTTCTCTCTGGATCCCTCAGCCATGCCCCATTACTGGGTTCAGTCCTGTACACCTGCCTGGCCACCTTCCACTTTTGCCCCATAGTTTGACCACCGTCCCTACTGAATGTTAGGCTCAGGGTAGAACTGAGCTTCTAACTGATGCCTGGCCTCGTCAGTGGGGGTTCTCCTTCCTTAACCTGGTGTCACACTGTTAAAGTACCCACTGGTGGCCACAGTAGTCTCTTGGCTTATATTAAGCATAAAGGTGGCTGAACCCAAATCTTTCTCCCACAGGTTTCCCTTGAATCTTCTCTACCTGCCTGTGACTTTCTATCTAGCTCTGTTGAGTTTTATTTTGCTTAATGTGGCCCATTGTTCTAGATGACCACAATCTTTTCAGATCCCAAATATGCTATTAATTGTCTCTGGAGTGGGATCAGTAGCAATCAATGTCTTCTGCCAAGTCATTCATAAAACTGTCAAACAGACAGTTCTGGGTGTAGAGCCCTAAGGCATATCACTAGAGACTCTTCCAGTTGTTAGGAATCATCCTACTTTGGATCTAGTTAGTCTCTGACCCCATCTCAGACAGGACTGTGTGACTATATTGCTGAAATCCACCTCTACAGCAATGCCTAAAGGAGCTGACTCTCCAGGTGAATTAGTCAGTGTTTGGCAAGAACCACACCGCCCCTTGCAAAGGTCACTGAACAGAATTGAAGGAAGTGGAAGCAAGCAGGGAGAGGGAAGTGCACAGGGATTAGCAGGGAGCTGTGCCATCCCAGAGACTGAAGGGGCAGGGGCAGGGGCTGATCCTAGGAGAGGAAGCAGCAGGTGGAGAGGGGCTGCCAGTGGGAACTGAGACTTTAGACAGGGCCATAGCTATGGCCAAACTGACCCTGCTTAGCCTCCTGATCTCCTCCTGGTGTCTCCCAGCAAGAGAGCCCCTGGTCTGAGTCCCTAGAGGCCAGCCCTGGAGGGCTCACAGCAGGGTGGCCCTGGGAGGCACAAACAGAATAGGCAGCTCTCTAGGTCAGGCTGTAATTGTGTGTGTCCATAAATATACATTATAATGGCAGGAGAAGGAAGGCGTCCTGAGTGGGTGTTTAGGGCCTGGCCAGGGCCACAGGGAGCTCAGCAAAGTCCTCCCAAGGGTGGAGGACACTGGGGAGGTGTCCCTGGGGAGCTGGGATATCTGTGTGTGTGGGGGGGACATGGACCTAACCTTGTTGTATGGAGACTATTTTTTTAATTATTAATTTTAAAGTACAAATGCAACATAATTGTATGAAAAGACCTTTGATAAAGAGAGAAAAGAAAAAAGAAAAAGAAAGCTTGCCTTGCTTCCTTTCCTTGCAGACCCTTTTCACATATCAGTGATTCCTCAGGGAGTGGGGACAAGAAAGGCAGGGTGGAGGGGCCTATGGAGCAGGAGGTGAGGTGGGAGAGTGAGGGGGAGGGGCTGCTGCCAAGGGCAGCTGGCAGCACTGCTGGCAGTTTGCTGGGCACTACCTGCATTCTAGAAGCATGCAGGCCCCTGGCTGCACATGAGAATGATCCAGAAGCTTGTGAGGACGTGGATGGCAGGACCTGCACCCCGGGAGTGTGACCAGGTGTCAGAGTTTTTGAGAGCTACTCAGATGAAACTAAAGAGCAATTTAGTAGTTCTCAAATCTCATGTGCCTCAGAATCATCCAGAAGCCTTGTTAGAAAACTCTGATTACAGGGCTCTACTGCAGAAGTTTCTGCTTCCATGGGTTTGGAGTAGAAACTAAGTATTTGTTAAGAAATTGAATTAGTATTATTGTTATTTTGGTACCAGGGATTGAACCCAGGGGCATTTTACCTCTGAGCTATACCCCCGGCCCTTTTTATTTTTTCAAAACAGGGTCTCACTAAGTTGCTGAGGGTCTCACTAAGCTGCTGAGGTTGGCCTTGAACCTGTGATCTTCCTATCTGTGATTACAGGTATGTGCCACTATGTCTGGCTTATAAGAAACTAAATTCTAACTAGGTCCCAGGAAGTGCTGTTGCGGTAGAACTGAGTACCCCACTTTGAGAAGGACTGGTCTAGAGGAAGATGGGAATCCTGGTGCATCCGGGTGGGGTGGGCAGGTACTAGCTCTCATAGTTGGTGAGGGAAAGTGGTGATGGTTGCAGGTCGAGAGGCTAACAGGGGCACCAACCTCATTTCCCATTGAGGCTGAAGATGCCGCTGGCTCCCAGGTTCCCTGTGTGCCCCCCCAGTTTCCCCTTCCTGATGCCACCAGTCATGGCCTGCGTCCACCTATGCTGCAGTGTGGATGGGGTCTGAGAAGGCCAACGGAGCCTGGTTCCTGTGGGTGGGTGTGTTGCTTGGCCTGGGAGGGAGCAGCGTTAGAGGTGTGTTGGGAAGCGGCGGCGTGCAATGCTGTGGTGAGGAAGCGCTTTGCACAACAGCACGCCAGCCATAAATAATGCATCTGCCACAGAACCATGGCCCCAGGAAGCCTAACTTCCCGGCACACATTCAGGAGCACATTTCAATGCAGAAGCCACAGGAAGAGCAGCTCATCTCTGCCTTTTATCATCAGTTTCCAATCAAGAATCACGGCAGCCCGTGTCCTGGGGCTCCAGCCTGGTGCCTGTGGGGAAAACAATTCTCCCAAGAGCAAACTGCCCATGCCGAGATGCAGCAGTCTGGAGTCAGTCTTTGGAGACAGCAACATGTAGATGAGCCGTTCTTGGGGGAAAAGACAGAGCTGTCAGCTGGGCTCGGTCTGATGTCCCTCGTTTCTATAGCTACAGTAAATGTAATTACCAAAGAGTAACCCTTTGCAGATTTCATTGTAACCTCAGATAGCTAATGACATTTACTGGGTTTCTAGCAATCTGGGACAAAATGCTCATTTTGAATTTAACATGAGTAATGCCATTTTCCATCTTAGTTAAGTACTTTGTGTCATAAAAGAGTTATCTGCCCAGAGCCCCCGGTTCTGTCAGTAAACATATTACAAATATTATCACCACTTATTTTCTGGATGAAAGATGTGGTGGAGGCCCAAAGAAATACTCCTTTACATTTATGATTTTGCTTGGAGACTCAGCAAATTCAGCATGAAATCATTGTGGAGGGAATTCACATCATGCACCAATAGCTCATTCTCAGCTGGGGGCCCCCCAGAGATGGGAATGCTATCCTAGGAAAACAAACTATGTAAATACATCCTTCCGCCACTGCACTAGAGTAGGCGTCAGGTGGTGTCATCTGGCTACCGACAAAGGTGACTGATGCTGAGTGTCTTCGGTGTAGAAAAATGGAAGTCATCGACTGCAGCTTGTTAGGGGGAAGACTCGTGTCCTTTCTGTTCCTGGAGACATATGGAATTTGTACACCAAAGTAGAGTTAGTATGACACCACACATTCATTCATGCATCCATTTATTCATGCACCTTGCAGATCAATCCAGTAAATAATCAGTTCTGTGCAGCGTGATGGGTGTACTAATGGGGGGATGTACCAGGTGTGCTGGAGTGGGGAAGCACAGAGGTGGGGCTCATGATGCCCAGGTTGGGAGGGATCTAAGAAGGCCCCTGGGAAGGTGAAGTTTGGCCGGGGTCTGAGTGGATGTGATCAAGTTGGGCAGCCTAGGCTGGGCATGATACTGAAGCTCTCTTTGGATCAAGTCCAGTTCTCTGGATAGAGAGAGGATGGGCATCTCCCTGCCTCCCTGGGTGCCCTTACTGCTTCAGAGGTTTCAGGGAGGGAAGAGCCCTAGCAGGACCTGGGGTCAGCTGGACCTTGGTTTTGGACGTGGCTCTGCTACTTAGTAGTGGGCTGACTTCAGGAGACGAGAGCCATAGTTTCCACATGTGTGAAATGGGAACAGCCACACGGACCTCCTCAATGGTAGTGAGGATGACAAGAAACAGTGTTTCAAGACACAGGTGCTGCTGCAAGTGTGTGGCTCAGATCCCTCATTTGTGCCATGTGAGCACCCATCAGGATGTTCCCAAGTGATGACAAGCCTGGTCCTGGCTCTGATTCTTGTCAGCGATTGGTGGACAAATTCCTGAGTGTAAGAACTTCAGAGGAGGAACTTCTGTGCTTCCCTTCCTGGTGATAGATCTAGTGGCTCAGTGAGACCTTCAGGACATTCCTTCCTGCAGCTTGACATGCTGGGGGGCCCAGAAGGAAGGTATAAATCTAGGATTTTCCAGAAAAGTCCTGCAAGGCTTGGGGGGACCAGTTCCAGCAGAAGTGAGGGACTGAGAGCTTTGGGTGCAGGGATTGGCCATAGCTATAAGGCTGTGTGTAATCTGGCATAATTTTGTCATCTTGCAACAGAATGAATGCAATTTTTAAAATATTTCTTGGATCAGCTTGCCGAGCATCCCCACTAGGGAACCCAGACACAGCACATCCACACCAGCAATCTCTGCTCACCAAGACTGTTTCTTTTTGCCAATGAATACACTTCAATGCCGAGGCCTCTCCAGGCTTCTCTTGTTCTAGGAAGGCTGGTGTCCCTGGAAGGTAACTGTGGAAGCAGAGGGGCCACTCAAAGGCAGCAGGAGGGGGAAAGCTCAGTGTGAGGGGGTGCTGAAGAGGTCATTGTGCTTAGGGCTTCCCCAAATGCCCTGAAAAGAGGGGGATCTTCCCTATTCACTGTCTGTAGGAAGCCTATATGCATGGAGAGAGTCTTGCCACCTCCTATCTCTGTCTTCTTTGTGTGATTTTCCTGTTGGGCCTATTCATATATTCACTCACTCATTAATTTTTTTTATTTTTATTTTTTTGGTACTGGGGATTGAACCCAGGGGCATTCTACCTCCAAGCTATACCCCCAGCCCTATTTTTTATTCTTTATTTTGAAACAGGGTCTCACTAAGTTGCGGAGCGCCTCACTAGGTAGCTGAGGCTGGCCACGAACCCGGATCCTCTGGTCTCAGCCACCCAAATGCTGGGATTACAAGCGTGCGCCACCATGCCTGGCTTCACTCACTCATCCATCCATCCATCCATCCATCCATCCATCCATCCATCTATCCATCCAACATTGATAGGCTCTTCTATGAGTCAGACCCTACACCAGAAAGGAGGGACTGGGAGGTCTGTTGCAGGGAGAATGAGAATTGGTCTGTTGTGGGGAGATAGTCACACAAGAAAATGTGTGAGAGGGTGTAGAGTGGTATCATGATCAGAGGCTTTCTCAAGGAGAGCCATCTACGCTGAGTCTGAAATTAAAGAAGGCAACTGGGCAGAGTGGCCCATTCCTGTAAGCCCATTACTGGGGAAGCTGAGATGGGAAGATCACAGGTTCAAGGGCAGCCTCGGCAACTTGGCGAGACCTGTGGTGAACAAAGGAGTCAGAGGGTAGTGGGAAGGGGTCTCTAGGATCGTGCCCCCTGTGTCCTGTTGGTCTGAGGGGGCAGGTCTGAATTCAGGGAGAGCTAGCTGATGTTAGAGACTGTAGAGGATGAGGCAGTGGGCTGGAGGTCCAGGGTGGACTATGGCAGGTTTGGACTCAACTTTAGAGAGGTCCTTGAAGGTAGGATCAGTGGTGACCTTGGGGCCAGCTGGCTTGTGTGTGGCCAAATGCTGGGTCCTCTTCAGCTTCCTGGACTACCCCCAGGGCACAATTCCTGCTGCCAAGGAAGGGGACCTCTGGGAGCTCCTTACCTTATAGGATATAGGGAAGCCATGGTATGGGACCCTCCTGCCACTGATTGTGGCTTTTCAATTGCAGACAAGAGGTGCAGGAGTTTTGGGAGCAAGCTTTTCTGGAAGCTCTTCTGGACTGTCCTGCATCAAAGTCCAGTGCAGGTCTCAGCCTCCCTGGTGGTCTTGGCCCTTGCTGCAGAGAGGGGCAGCTTCCAGGGAAGCCGGCCCTTCTCCCTGGAAAATTGAGGGTGAGTGATGGAGCTTTTTTCATTTCCAGCCCCTTGGATCCTGATAGTAGCTGGAAGGTAGGATTGTCATGCCCATTTTACAGGCAGGAAGTCGAGGTCTGGAAAGGGTGGGATTTGTTCTCCAAGTGTGCTATTTCTGAAGCTCAGGATTATATTTTACTGATTCATATGAATATTGTTAGTGTAGTTCTGGCCCCTCTAGTCTGCAACCCTCCACCCTTCCCCTCCCAATTTGGTTCTGCAGATCAATCTGAATATGGCCACCTGCCAGGTGAGGCCTAGCAAGAGAGTAGGTGGGGTCTCTGTGCTGTCAGCCCCTAGGTGACTGGCTGCTTGCAGAGCTGCCTTATGAGATGGTGCCTTTGCCATCTGAAGCCCCTCTGTTTGCTTTGCCGAAGTGGCTTGTGGGTTATTGGAAGGAATTTAATAAGCAAGGACAGAAAATCTATACATTTTAGGGGTGGGCAGCCCTCTTTATTGGGTCCCTGGGTCCAAGGATTCATTTCTCAGACTCCAGAAACAGGGTTCAGATCGAAGCCAGGTCCGTGTGCCTATGGCCTCCTGTTTTGCTCAAAGGAGGGGCTCCAGCTCTGTCCAGGAAGCCCCCTTTCCCCCCTCTCCCCCTAAGAGCCATCCTGAGGCATGCTGACTTAGCCTGTGCCCTAGGACAGTGCTCCTCACTGCCCAGCCCTGCAGGGCCTCTGGGTGGCACTTGTCAATTGCCTATCTCTGGAGGTCGTGATGGGGTTGGTTGTCAGCGTCACATTTTGGTCCTACCTGGAGGGCCTGGAGACGAGGGACACCACGATCAAGTCATGCTTGGTGTGCGGAGGGCTCGGAGCTTGTCCAGGTTGGTCCTTTTACGTTCTGTCTGGGCTTTATGTGCTGTGCCAAACCCCTCAAGAGTGAAGCTCTGGCCCATCCCCACTGCCCAGCTTGTGGCTTGGTGCTCCCTGGGGGCAGGGCCACTTGTTCCTACAACTCTCAACCATTTGCCCTTAGACTGTAGCTTGTGGCTCTCTCATCTTAATTCCCCCACTTCAGGGAGACTCTTAGGGGGCAGACCTACTAGTTGTGGACCCTTAATAAAAGCTCTAGGGGTCTCTCTTCCTTGGTTTGCTGCCCTTGGAGAGAGTATACAGCCAAACTTTTGATTTTATGGGGCTGTTTTTGTTTCTTTGGTGATTAGTTTAAAGATTATCCAGCCATCTATCCATCCATCCATCCATCATCTGCCTATCTTCTATCCTTTTATCTACCCACATATCCATCCATCCATCCATCCATCCATCCATCCATCCATCCAACATCCAACCATCCAGCTTTTTTTTTTTTTTTTTGTGGTACTGGGGATGGAACTCAGGGGCATTTTATCTCTGAGCTATACCCCCAGCTCCTATTTTTTATTCTTTATTTTGAAACAGGGTCTCACTAAGTTACGGAATGCCTCACTAGGTAGCTGAGGCTGGCCGCGAACCTGGATCCTCCTGTCTCAACCTCCCAAATGCTGGGATTACAAGCGTGCGCCACCACGCCTGGCACCATCCAGCTTTTTATCCTTTTGCTCCTCCCTGCTTTCTTCCCTCTCTTCACCTGACCTGACCATCCATCCATCCATCCATCCATCCATCCATCCATCCATCCATCCATCATCTGCCTGTCTATTTTCTATCCTTTTATCTACCCACACATCCATCCATACATACATCCAACCATCCAGCTTTTTATTCTTTTGCCCCTTCCTGCTTTCTTCCCTCTCTTCACCTGACCTGACCATCCATCCATCCATCCATCCATCCATCCATCCATCCATCCTTCCATCTATTCACCCATCTATTTACCCATCCATCTGTCCTTCCACCTTCCCATCTATTTATCTGCCCATCCACCTACCTATTCCTCTATCAGTCCATCCAGTCATTCAGCCCAAAATTATTTACTAAAACCTATAGTGTTTTAGGCACCAGAGACCTAAAAACAGATGAGATGCGGCCTATCTCCAGTTGTAGAAGTGCCTGTGTAGAGGAGACATTAGTCACTTTCACAGGACTGTTATAAGACCATATATAGGATTCAAGACTGCCACCTATCTCAGTGAGTCACCCATGGGTGTCAAATAGGTGGATTTATCATAGCAATTGTTCCTAAAGATGGTGTGAGCTGGGCACGGAGGGGCAGCAGGAGCCAGTGCTGTTTGGGGGAGGCCCTGTGTGGGTGTGGCATTGGAGAGGTGGCTATGCTGAAGACACTGGGTCTACAGTAGGCCTTGCAGCTGTGACATTTCCTGTGACCAGCAGGTGTCGGGAAGATGAGACAGCATTCTTGGGTAGGGTGCATGAGGAAAGGGGAGGGTTAGGACCGGGTAGTAGAGGGAGGAACAAAAGGCCCTGGAAAAGTAGGGACTGTGGTGGGAGTATGAGGAGGCTCCAGGTTGATAGCAGAGGTGGATGCTGGTGGAGGGAGATGGCTAGTTGCCCCATATGGCTGGGCTGACCCGTAATCTCCTCCCAGAGTCACACTCCTCCACTATGGGCTGGCCCAGGTGTGGTTAGGTTTGTGGTAGCTGAGAGCCAGCTAGAGGCTTTGTTAGGAACTCTCCTTACTTATTTTTTCCTGGTGATGGCCACAGCCAGTCCTGGGCTGGCCTTCTCTCAGGTACTAGACATGCCATCCTCATTACCAGGAGATGATGGGGATGCAAGGAGATGGGAAAGCTAGGTTTTCAGGGATCCCTAGGTTCTGGCTTTTCAGTGGCCTTTGATTTGCCTGAATGGCCCTGGTCAGAGGGATGGGGGAAGTGGCAGGGCCCCTGAGGACAGGTAAGGGTGGAGCCTCCTCTACCTTTTGGCTGGCCCTAAGACCAGGCCAGTGAGGCCCTGGGGGTGGCATGGGATCTGTCCCCAGGTTTTGGTGGCATCTGAGGGGAGGATGCCCCTTACTTGCACCCTTGGGGAAGGCAGGTAGGGATGTGAAACCCTGGTTGGGTACCATCCTGACTTCTGCAGGTCATATATTGGGTTTCTTTGCCCTTAGGGTTCCTGTGCTCACCCTGACCCTGGCAGTTGGGTAATGACTCCTGTTCCTTCCTCCTGGGTTGAACCCACGAGAGTAGCTTCTAGGTAGTGAGAGCTAGACACAGGCCAGTCCGTCTGCAAGAAGCCCCAGGCTCTGGGCCTGACTAGGTTCCTAGAGCCTAAGGTTCTCTGCCATCTCCTGGGGAGGAGAAAGGAACAAATGAAAACACTGAATCAATGAGACAGGGATCTAATTACCCTGGGTGGCATCAAGGCTCCAATTTTGGGCCCTGGTGCTCCCTTTAATTTGGGGTCTTTAAATATTTACCTGCAATGGAGGGGAAAAAATTTTCTGGGCTGCAGGGCTATTCTGGCAGCAATGCACTGAGAAATTCATTAAACCACAGTTAATTAGGGGATGAAAGATACATATATAGCTCATTAGTTCAACCCACATAATTTACATCTTGGAGGATATTTGAGTACTAGCTCAGGCAGGCTCTCGGAAATGCTGTCTTGAAACACAGCCTCTCATGGTGGCTGCCCCTCTGGGCTTGCAGGGGGGACAAGGGGGGTTATTGCCGTTCTCTGTCCCCCTTCCTCATCAGTCTGTCCATCTATCTGTCCATGAAAGGGTGAAGATGAGTAAGGCCTCACCACCCCTCCTGTTTCCCGCCAGAGTTGGAGGTGGCTGGCATCCTGCTGCCAGAGATGATTAACGAGGCGGGTAGCCCCCTTGTAGGCTTTCTGTTTAGCATAATGGTGTGGTATCTGAGCAGGTTTTAAGCTGCATAGAATCTGATTCCTAGATCTGGGACATTATCCCCCATTTAATCTGTAGCAGTCAGAGAAATTAGGGCTGGAGCATCAGATCCACGTGTCTCTGGCCAGACAGAACAGTCTCTGTTCTGGCGCCTGCCTTGGCCCCTGGGGAAAGCTGGGGGGCCTTGGTGCTGTTGAGCTCCTGACCCAGCCTTGGGTACTCCCTGTCCCCCTGCTTTGCCCCTTTGTGGGGCCTGCTTCTCTGTGGTACTGCTGCCACACACTTGGGGTCCTCCCAGAACTACTGACATTGCTAAAGGTTGCCGTGTTGTCCTTCTCTTGGTGGGTGTTGGTGGGAAGTGAGGTTGGTTTTAAAAAATGTTCCCTGTCCAGGTCCTATCTACCAGCACCCCCCATTTGGGGTGGAGAGACAAACAGAAATGTGTAGACGTGCTTGAGTGCACACATGTATGTGTATAGGACATGTGTGCATTTACATGTGTACAGGTGTGTACATGCATATGCATGTGTGTAAGCTTCTGTGTGTGGATGCTGCATGTGGAAGGATGGTGTGAGGTTTGGGAAGGTTGGATTAAGTGTCCTGGGGGACCAGTGTGGCCCCTGCTCTGCCCCCATCTGCCTATGTTGTACTGGGGGCCACAGTGAACCCAGAGTGACCAAAACCAGACTTGCAGGTGTGAATCCCACATCTGCTAATAACTAGCTGGGCACTTTGGGAAAGTGATCATCTCTAAGTCTTGGTGTCCTCATCTGCAAAACTGCAGCAGCAATCCCTAACTCAGAGGCTATTTCTGAAAAGTAAGAGAGAGAAAGCAATTGGCACTTCTTCTCCAGGGCCTGGAAGAGAGCAGTTTGACTACTGCTAGCTCTTTTCCCTGTCCTGTTCTGTTGCTTAACCCTTCTGAGCCTCTGCTTCCTCACCTGTTACTTGGTCTTAACACTGCCTTGCTCACAGAGCTGTGTTAGGGGTTGAGTGCCCACCGGCACCTGGCATGCAGGACCCACGGCTGAGTGGCTTTGAGCTGAGTGGACAGATGAGGAAGGGTAGGCATAGCCTGGCAGTGCTGGGTTTTCTAGGCCCCTCAGGAATAGCTGAGCCCCCAAAGACTCCATCCAAGGACTCCTGACTCTCATCCCACCTCCTCCAGTGGAGAGCCGCCTCATTGAGCATCTCTCTAGATCCAGGCCTTGGGCACTGGTGGCAATGATCCTGGCAAGTCCTCCCTTCCTTTTCTTTTGGGATGGTGTCTGTTCCTGATGGTGCTGGTGCCTGTGCCAGTTTCCTTGATATGACCCACTATCCCGCTGTCATGGAAGGAGCCGCACTGATGCTGAGAATTGTCATGCGTGGTGCTCATGCTGTGTGTTGGGCACTGTCCTGGATCTCACATCTTCACGGCTATTAGGACCCTCATTTTCCAGATGAGGGTGGGACACAGTGAGCTTGGGCTTGGACTGGGCCATGTCTGCTGCAGGTGGTGAGTGTGGCATGGCTAATGAGGTGGGAGAGGGGGTTGGGAGAGGGGTGGATGGAGAGGAGAGGTGGTGTCCATCTGTGGTCAGTGTCAGATTCCTGCCTTGAGACTTAGTACTGTGATTGGGCAAGTTGCCTCTCTGTGCCTGAATTTCCTCACCTGCAGCCTGGGATATCATTGCTTAGAAAGGATGGAAGGATTTCCAGTGTGAAGCACATAGACTGGTATCTGGCACATGGAGACGCTGATTATTGTGAGGAGGGAGGGGAGACACTCACAGAAGAGGTGGCCTGTAGCTGGCGCTGAGGTCTGGAGGGCTGGCATGGACAGGGCTGCAGATTGACCACCTGCATGGCTGTATGGCCTCCTGAGCTTAGGTCTTTGCACTGGGAGGCAGCTGCATCAGCCATGTCCACTTGCAAAAGTTCTCCAAGAGGGGCCAGGGCCTGTTAGGGCAAGCCTTCCCTAGGGCATCCCTCCACCAGCAAGTTGCTCTGGAGGCTGCTGAGGGCCTCTGTTCCCCCAGGTCTCCTGTCAGCAGAAGTGTGGCTGCTCCCAACCTGGCTCCCTGCGATCCATGGAGCTCTCTGCAATCAGTTTGGATGGGGAAGTAGTCTTTCCAGCTCTTCTCAGCATCATATGAAACCTCCTTTTTTTTTAAAGTAGAAAAGTTTTTTATTTATTTGTTTTTAATTTTAGTTGACATATGGTAATTATACACAGTTATGGGATATGGTGTAACTTTTCAATACCTTTATACAATGTGTAATATCAGATCAGGGCAATTGGCATGTCTGCCACCTTAAACATGTATCATTTCTTTGGGAACATTCAAAATCTTCTCTACTAATTTCTTTGAAATATCCAATTCATAGCCTGGTCATGGTGGTGCACTCCTGTAATCACAGTATACTTGGGAGGCTGAAAAAGAAGGACCACAGGTTTGAGGTCAGTCTCAATAACATAGTAAGACACTGTTTCAAAATAATAAAAAAAATTAGGGATGGGGTGTAGCTCAGAGGTACAGTGCTTCTGGGTTTGATCCCTAGCACCACACTAAAAATAAAACAAAATAAAACAAAACAAATACAAAAAACAAAAATGGAAGAAGGAAAGCAAGCAAGCAAGATTCAGTTCATTGCTGTCATTCGTAGTTATCAGTTATCATATGGGGTGTTTTGTGGCAAACACTCCATGATCCAGAGATGAACTGCAATTATCTTGAATGGCTGCTGTCCTCCTGTCTCCAGGTCCTTGTATGTGTCATTCCTTCTACCTGGAACACCTGGCCTTATTTTTAGAAAATTATTTTATTGGTGCATTGCAATTATGCACCATAGTGAGGTTCAATGCACACAGCTCTTTGTGTATTTCCCTATTCTTGACTTGTCCTTTGAAAGGCTCAGTTCATGCTTTAGCAGTCTCCAACTCCAGCCAGGCAAGGTTACTGCTTCTGTCAGAATGTCCCCAGAACCACCCGTGGGGTGTGGCACATGGTAGATGCTTGATGAACACGTTTGTTACCTCCTGAGGATAGGGCCCAGCATGAACACTGGCAGGCAGGAGATTCTTCCTGGCTGTCTACCGAACCCAGCAAACTACCCTGGGGTTATGACCAGGCTGGGTCAGTTTAGGGTGTCTCCTGCCCTGCCCTGGCAGGACAGCCACCTGCCCTCAAGCTCTTGCTGGCAAAGACCTCCCGGGGAAGTGGTTGAGATTTGTCCCAGGGGGACTTTGCATAGGACGTTGCACTTGAACACTCCTAACTAATGAATTGTGTCGTGGCATTGAGACTTATTCCCATTACTCGCTGATGAGAAAATTAAAGATCTATTGATATTGCAATAATTAATTGAACAAAAAAGTAGAAATAACCATGCAAACTCTGACTGGAATTAAATCAGTGACATTAACTCCTTGATGGTCAGATAGTGGAGAGGAAGAGTCCTGTTTAAAGGGGACGTGCCTTGGCCAAGGCCTGGGGATCCTAGCTGTCCATGGGGAGGTAGGGTGGACTGATGGGTGGTGTTAGTATGGCAGAGGTATTGGCCAGCTGGGATGAGTCTGCATCTGGGGTGTGGGAGACTTTGTAAGGTATGGAGGATCCTGGTGACTAGGGCTAGACAGAGGGTGGAGTCTTGCCCCAGAAGGGCTGGGATGGAGGCTGGAGTTAGCTGTTGCAGAGAACATGGAGCTTGGGGTGAGGGGAGGAGAAGGGCTGGGAGAATACAGGGTAGGGTGTGCTGAGAGGTTAGAGTATGAAGAAAGAGTGCAGAGGTAAGGCTGAGAAAGGTATGAGAGTGAGTGCTGGCTCACCTTCTGGGCATCGGGCCTTAGACCCCCCAGGGGTCTGGGCAACTGCCCTCCATTTCAGCAGGACGTAGTCTCTCTCCAGATCCTGTTGCCAGGCTCATTATCAGACTGTGCCTCCTGTGGAGACACCTGGAGAAGAGACAGCATCTGCTCCAGCTTCAGGCCTTAGGGTCCAGCACCTTCTCAGGGCTCTGACTTGGCCTGGCCAGTGGTGTTTGGAGATGCTCATGCAAGGAAGGGCCTTCCATGCCTTTCCACATGTCACTCGGTGCTTCCAGTTCCCCAGGGATGGCAGGACCCCCCCCCCCCGCCCCTTCCCGATGTTGCCTTTGGAGGATGGAGATGTGAGGAGGCCACAGATGAGCCACTATCTGGCTGCATCGTGCATCTCCCATATTCATTTTGGTGCATTGCAGTGTCTCCACCATGGGCTAACAGGTAGAGAATCCTGACCCCACACAGCCCCAGAGCTGGGGGCTGCCCTGAGAGATCACCCCAGCTTCCAAGCTGTGTGGACACCCCAGGCCCCGCAACTGATGTGTGGACTCTCCACCTGGGCAGTGTATTGTACAAGGGTGGTGAGTTTTTCCTCCTCTGTAGATAAAAGCTGCTTTTTTTGGTTCCTGGCTCTGCCCCAGGACCCCATGACAGGGCTACTCCTGCTTCAGGGAGCCAGGCCCTGGGCTGTGTCTTCCCTCTTTACCCATGCACCCAGGACCCATGCCTTGCACAGAATCTACTTCAAGTCTGCTCTCTGACATTTGCCATTTCTCCTCCTTCCTCTGGTGCCACTGTCCCTCCAGGTTGGGGGCATGGTGCAGGGGAGAGCCTCAGTGCACCAGGCACAATGCCAGGCAAGGCTCCAGTTCTCAGGAAGCTTTGGTCCTAGTGGTGCTGTGTTCTGGGGTGAATGAAGGGGAGATGGTGGAGGCAGAGGGCCCCAGACCTTCCAGCCTGTGCCTGCTCCTCCCCAGCTGCAGGTTTCAGTCACAGTATCCCTTTCTGAGGCCTGGTTTCCTGATATGTAAATGGTATATATTCATTTCCTAGGGCTTCCATAGCCAAGTTCCACATACTGGGTGGCCTTAACCAATAGATGTTTATCTTCTCACAGTCCTGGAGGCTAAAAGTCCAAGGCCAAGGTGTTGACAGGGCTGGTTCTTCTGAGGCCTCTGGCCTTGGCTCTAGATACTGTCTTCTCTTTGCATGGTCCTCCCTCTGGGAGTCTCTGTCCTGATCTCTTCTTGTAAGGATACCAGTCAACCTGGATTAAGGCACACTCTTGGGATTATATTTTACTTTAATCCCTTCTATAAAGAATCTATCTCTGCTGGGTGCAATGGTGCATACCTGTAATCCCAGTACTTGGGATGCTGAGACAGGAGGATCACAGATTCAAGGCCAGTGTGTGGTAACTTAGTGAGATCCTCAATAATAAAAGGGTTAGGGATGTAGCTCACAGGTAGAAGGCTCCTGGGCTCAATCCCCAGTAAAACACACAATGCACACACACACACACACACACACACGTGTGCACTACACACACACACAATCTCCAACTATAGAAACATTCTGAGTTATTGGGGTTAGGACTTACAGTAGGAATTTGTTTTTTGGAGAACACAGTTCAGCCCTTACCATGGGTAACATCATGTCCTCCCAGGATTGTATGAGGGGATAGAACTGAGGCCTCCTAGGCTGCAGAGCTTTGTCTCAGTCAACATTCTCATTGCTGCCACCCAATAAGCCTGACCATATAACTTAAAGGAAGGAAGGTTTATTTGCTCACCATTTTGGAGATTTCAGGGTTCAGTTCATGTCAGGCTGGGTCTACAGAGTTCAGGCCATGGCATCCTGAGGCAGAGAGAGGGATAGAGCAAGGGAAGGAGGTATCATGTAATCCCCAAGGCCATACCCTGGGGACCCATCTCCTTCAGCCACACTCCACCTGCCTAGGTTACCACCCAGTTAATCCATTAGAATGGATTTATTCTCTGATGAGATTACAACTGTCATGACTTAATTATATCAGTTCTAAACATTAATACATTATCTCTTCAGGGGGCATTCTGTATCTAACCATAACAGGCTCCAAGGGAAGGAGCACAGAAGCAGAAGCAGAGAGCTGCACTGCCCTGCCAGCACGTGGGATTGAAATTTTTTTCATGAATGCATCTCACTATGTCTCCATCTCAGCAAGGAGTGCCTCAGGGGATCCAGCATGGCCTCTAGAATGTCACTCCTTGTCCCACACCCCCTTGACTTTGGAAGTTGGAGCCCGGACCCTTTCTTTCCTGGGCTCCTAGATGTGCCCTGCACCTTGCCCCTCTCTGTGCTTCTGCTTCTACTCTCTCTTCTGCTAGGACATCTTGTTGTCTTCTGTTTGCTACTGTGTGTCACCTTAGAGACCATGCTCATTTTTTGGTGCTCCTACAGTGAATCTTGCCCTCTGTCCTTGCCCTTTGCTGTGTGAAGACCTGGGCTTGTGCCATTGGAGTGGATGAATGTGGGAGATATCTGGGTGGCTGAGGGCCCACCTGGTGTAGGACTTCCTCTGCACTGGACCTGCGCTGGGCTTTGGAGGCAAAGGTCACATGGACTCTGACTTCCAGGGACAAGGTGGGGATAACAATGGTGGTGTTGGCAGTTGCATACATGGAAGGTCCACATAATGGTTTGGATTTAGAATGTCCCCCTACCCCTCACAAAAACAAGATAGCAATGCTAGAAGTGGGGCTTGGTTGCTAAGGAGGGTTCCTTGGGGGTGTGGCCTTGGAGATTATATGGTCCTTCCTCCCCTGCTCAGTCTCTGCTTCTGGCCTCCATCATGTAAGAGTGGCGCTTTGCAAGGGGTCTCTTTCCACTCCCTGCCATACCCTGAGCTCCGTAGACCTGGCCTGACATGACTGACCTCTAAATCTCCCAAAACTGTGAACAAATAAGTTTCCTTCCTCTAAGTTGTTTGGTAAGTTGCTTTGGATTATAGCAATGAGAATGTTGACTCAGACAGTTCATATGCCAGGTCTCGTGCTGGGCACTTAGTGCTCATCACCTCCTGCTTTTCATTACAAAAGGCAAGGTGTTATGATGAGCTCCATTATGCAAGTGAAGAAATTGAGAGGTTGAAATATTGCCCAAGAGAAAATACTGGTAAATCACATATCTGATGATAGATTTGTATTCAGAGCATATGAATAAATCTTACAACTTGATATAAAACAAACCTAATACAAAATGAGCCAAAGAGCCAGACACAGTGGCATATACCTGTAATCCCAGTACTTGGGAGGCTGAGATAAGAGGATTGAAGGTTTGAGGCCAGCCTCAGCAACTCAGTGAGACCTTCAGCAACTTAATGAGACCTGGTTTCAAAATAAAAAATTAAAATGGCTGGGAGTATAGCATGGAGGTAGAATGCCCCTGGGTTCAATCTCTACTACCACAAAACAAAACAAAAAGCAAAAATGGGCAAAAGATTTGAATAGATACTTCCAAAGAAAAGTTTGTACACAAACACATGAAAAGATTTGGTTCAACATCAGTCATTAGGGACAATTAAATCAAACTATGATCAGATATCATTGTGTACCCACTGGGATGGCTACAGTAAAAAGACAGTGACAACTATTTTGAGTGTGTGAAGCCACTGGAACTGAGTGCACTGCCAGTAGGGATGCAAAATAGTGCAGCTGCTATGGCATAGGGCTGGTAATTTCTTAAAAGGCTAAACAGATACTTCACCATATTATTCAGTAATTCTACTTCTAGGAGTATATGCACGAGAAGTGGAAACATGTGTCTGTACAAAGACTGGAACATGAATGTTTACAGCAGCATTTCTGATCACCCCAAACTGGCTCCAATCCAAGTATCCACCAATGGGTGAATAGATAAACACAATCAGGTGTACTTTTTTAGTGGAATACTACTCAGAAATGTAATGGAACGGAACACTGATGTATGTTTAACATGGGTGAACCTCAAAACATTATTCTAAGTGAAAGAAGACAGGCACAAAAAGACTACATATTGTGCTATTCAATTTATGTGAAAATTTCCAGAAAAGGCAGAACCACAGAGACAGAAAGAACATTAGTGGTTGCCTGGAGCTGGAGGTGGAAGCAGGGATTGACTGCAAATAGGCATGAACTTTTTGGGGGAGATAGAAGTCTTCTAAAATTGGATCCTAGTGATGGATATACAACTGTATAAGTTTGCTAACTGGGTGGATTTCAGAGTATGGATTTTATAACTCAATAAGCCTGTTTAAACAAAACAAAACCTCATTAATGCTGATAACTTGTAAATGGCCATAGCAGAATTTAAGGCAAGGCCAGCTTTCTTGAGAGCCCCAGACTTCTGGTCCACACTGCCAGGTAGAGACATCTTATCTTTTGTAGGAGTTGAGAGACCTCTGCCCTCCACAAGGTGGGAGGCCAGGCGAACTTGCAATTGCATCTGGTTTTGGAGAGAGAACATAATTTGGGGACTGGGACTTCTGAAGAGTCTGGATTTCAGGGAAGGGTATGTGTGTGCATATGTATGTATGACAGAGCCCTAGAAGAGAGCTGGCAGGGATGGGGAGAGGGCCAGCTCCTGCCCTGCAGCTCCAGTTCCTTTGGAAAAAAATCTATCTGCATGCATGTCACTGCTTGGAACTCATTCTTTTCTCCACCATACCTCTTCCCTTCGAGGTTTCTCTGTCTCTATTGATTCAGCTTGTGGTTTCGCCATCAAAGTACTTGCAGGTAGAGTGCACTGAGAACCCTCCTTCCCTCTGGTGAACCATATCTTGCATCATTAAGGAAACCCACAGCTCCCTGGATCTCTAGACTGCTTGTTGCATTTTGCTGATTGGCCCAGAGCCGGCTGGAGGCTGCTTTCTCACCTTCCCATTCCCATCATTAGTATTCCAAAGTGGAAAACAAGCCTGGTGCTGATTGCCTAAATATTTATGGAATGCTTCTGGGGTCAGAGGACAGGGCAGTAAATGAAATTAAAGATTTACACTGCAATACCAACCCAAGGAAGTCTTGGACCACAGCTTGCTTTCTGTGTTGCTTGTAGAAAAGGGCTTTATTTATTCTTTCAGGAAACTTAGTTTTTATAGATTTTTGAAGCAAAATGCATGAAATTTTAATCCATTGCTTCACATTGCATCTTCCTAAGTTGTTAGTTACTAAGCAGCCAGTGAAATGAGAGGTGCGGACGCTGCTACTGTGTGTGGATGCACCACTTGGGGATTTTGGAAAAACCAATGCCTTTGTTTGGCTTTCCTTCTTATGAATCCACTGGGAAGGAGTCTCCATGTGATATTCTCTGGCTTAGATAGGGTATCAGCAGAGAGTTGGAGTGTAGGATGTGCATTTCAAAGGCCCCCACGAGTTGCCTACTTCTGTCTCTCTGGGCCAGCTCTGGTGAAACCACCATTTTATACCAAGGAGGGAAAGGAGGGAGGCTGAGCTTTGCTTCTGGGCCAGCCAAGGTCTGTCAGGAAACAGACAGTGAACAGGGCCTTTGCAAAAGTTCAGGGGGCAAGGTGAAAGAAACCAAATAGGATAGATTGCATAGGATAGCTTGCTGTCCATCAGCTGTCCAGGAGCTGTCCCCCTCCTGGTGCCGAAAGAGCAAAGGCAGTGCACTGCAACTAGACTAGGGACACAGCCCGACCAACCCAGCCAAAAGGGGCCAAAGGGAGAACCCCCACCTCACTCTCCCTCTACCATCTCCTTTCCTGCCCATAGCTCCCTTGGTCAAACCCCAAAGGGATCAGAGGACAAGGGGTCTTGGTGATGAGATTTTCAGTGGTCAGCCTTCCAGAGCATGTGGGTCTGTAGGGCCCCATTGCCTCCAGTCAGCTTCCCCCAGAAGCAGAGCCCTGCAGGGGTTGGGGTATGTGTGCCTTATAGAGGGGATCAGGTCATAGAAGGAGAAAAGACAAGCAGCGATGTGGTGTCTTGTAAGCTGAGCCTGTCCTGGTTTGGGGACTTTCCAGAGGCTTGTTCCATCTAGAGGTCCAAGGAGATAGCCTTCTCTACCACCACCATCAGACACTGGCTGTGGGCCACCCATGGCTGTGGAGCGGGCCATAACCTCTAGGGCAAGGTGGCTGCAGGGGGACAGCTATGAGCTTTAGCTGCCCAGCACTCAGAAAGACTGGGGATGGGAATGACACATGTCACAGGGTTCTGGGTGGGACACTAACTGTGCCTGCTGCCCTAGAAATGGCATGGCTTGGGTTGGGGCTGATGTCAATTAGCAGGTGCCTTCAGAATATAGAAACCCAGCCCTTGACTCCCCTCTCCCCAACCCAGCATCTCACCAGAGAGTTAATCTGAGAAGCAGTCTTCTCAGAAGCTGTGCTGAAACAATGTGTGGTGGCATACAACTATCATCCAATTACTTAGGAGCCTGAGACAGGAGGATCTCAGGTTTGAGGGCAGCCTCAGCGATTTAGTGAGATCCTTAGCACCGTAGCAAGACCTTATTTCCAAATAAAAACATAAAAAGGATTGGAGTGTAGCTTGGAGGTTGAATGCCCTGGGCTCAATCCCTGGTATAAAAACAAATCTGCGTTTAATCTGGATGAAGCTGTCATATTGAGGCACCTCTCTCCCCACCCCCGCTTAGCTGATGGATTTCCCTCTGGAGGTGGCCGATGCTGTTCAGCATTCACCCAGACACTCCAGCCTGCTGCTTCAGTTGGTCTTGCTTCCTGTCCCCCTGCCACTGACAGAGACATCATCGTGGCCTCCTGTGAAGGTCTGGTTGAAGTGCTCCCTTTGGTTATCCTGAGAAATTATCCCAAAGGGTTCCTGAGAGTGAAGAATTTTAGATGAGGGTATTTATCTGAGCTGAGCATCAATAATAAATGCTGCATGATTTTTTTATTAGAGGAGCCACATCAGTGTGGCCGCCTCCACTTTGTAACTCTCTGGAAGGATGGAAGTTGTAGGCCATTCTGCTCTGGGAAAGTGCGGGCTAATCAGGTCCCATTCATATGCAAAGCACTCGCTTAGCTGACTTCATCAAAATTCAGTCGTTTCTTTAAAAAAAATATTTATAGACTTTTCCTCCCTGCAAAGGACTGCGAGGAAGATGGACAGTAAAAAATACAAATTGTTAATACCCTGAAAAGGAAACCTCATTCTGAGCCCTGCTAAGGCGTTTCCTGTGCTTTGAGAAGAACTTCCAAGTGGCCACTTGTATGCCAGCATCCTTCACTTCCCATTGCTAACTTCTCTCCTGTTATTCCAGCAGCTCTTCAGTGTCTCTTTCCTTTGGAGTCTGGTCTGATTAGTCGGTGGTGCTGGTGGTTGTTTGGTGGATTGGTGGAAAACTTCACAAAGTCTTTGCATTAACTCTGCTCCCATTGTAGAGACTGGAAAACTGAGGCTCAGAGAGATGTCCAGTGACTGCCACCTAGGGAATCCTTGGTGTGTCAATTTCTGAAGGAGCAGCATGTTACAGTGCCTGATCTGTTATCCTGGGGGAACCGCCCTGGCTCTCTGTTGCTGCATTTATTTGGAATAGCTGGGATTCAGGACTCCCATGATCCCCTTCTCTTTCCAGTTGTTCCCTCTCTCATTCCCAAGAGAAGAGAGCACCCTAGTCCTGGGGTGGGAGAGGGGAGAAAAAAATGTTAGTGCAGATACATAGGAGGGTTTGCAATATGTGGCCACCCCCCTACACCCCCAAGCATTTGTTACATGCATTCTGTACCAGCCTGGGGAACCATGGGCACGCACAGGCCCTGAACTGCCTGCTTTCTTAGGAGACAGATGGGTAAATGCAGATTACTGTGGAAGGGTTCACTGTTGAGTCCATGAAGACAATGGGTCTATAAACACAGTGGGGAGGCACAGAACAGTTACTGGGTGGACAGAGCAGGTATCTAATGACACCGGAGGGTGGTTACTAATAGCCACTCATTCTATGCTAGATCCCAAGATAGCAAATACCACTTCAAGACACAGCTGGACAGGTTATTCTTCCCATTTGTCAAGGGGGAAAACTGAGGCCTGCAGGGATCCCATGACTCTGGCTGTGTGCTTTGTAGTAAGTATTGGATGTGACATTCCTTGAACACCTGCTTGGGACACAGTCTCTTGGTGGGCACCTTTGGAGTGAGAGAATGGTTGACCAGAGGGCTCTTGTGTCCATCTAGACTCAGGCACCTAGCTTGGGATGCAGGAGTCCACTTGTTAGGGAGGAATAGGGTGACCCTCAGCCTGCTGATTCAGGGGTCATTAGAGCTGGAACCTCTGTCCTGGTGCAGAATGACTGGTCCCTGCTTCCTAGGCACAGGGACTGTGCCCTGAGCATTCAGAGAGGGTAGGTAATCCAGAGTGCCCTCTGCTGCTTCCCAGAAGAGACCTTCTTTTTATTTCTAACCAAGTTCATTTGGATTTGAAATTGATTGCAGACAATTTTCTGACACACGTCTCCTGCAATTTGCAAAGTGTGCACCACATGGCCCTTCAGGAAGCCTAGCTGAGCAGCCAGTGCTTCCTCAATTCCTGGCCATCACCATGGATGTCTGCATTGGTTGGAGTCAGGGTTGTATTTTAAAAAGACCATGCAAAGAGCCCAGTGCTAAGGGGCTAGGTCTTCAGGAGAGTCTCAGGGATACTGGGATGATGGTCTGGGCAGCCCTGAGTAGGGGAGGGATAGATGACTCAGACCTGGTCCTGCCTGGAGGAGCTCACTGACCAGAGGGGAAGACAGCTTTGGGAACACAGAGGAGAGACTTGGGAGAAATCAAGGGAGACTCCCTAAGAGAGGTGCCAGCCGAGTGCATTCCTAACTATGAGTAGGAGTTCATTAGCCTCCAGAGGAGGAAACAAGACATGCAAAAGCTCTTGTCTTGTATGAGCAGTGAGTAGTTCAGAGGTGGAGATGGGAGGGAATGTACATTTCCTTGCTCTGGACTCAGCGTTGATGATAGATCACTCAGGCTTGACCAGGAGAAGCTGAGTGAGCTTGGCCTGCTGCCCTTTTTTTGTGCCTTGTGGTGATGTAGTAACTTCTAGGAGGGCTGAGGCTCCCAGCCCCGAGGGAACCGTAATATGGAGCAGAAGCTCCTGGTGTTCTTGTTCCCACCTGAAGACTCATTTCATCACTTGCAAAGTGGAGATCATGTTAAGAACCTCTGGGGAGGTGGCCATGGTGGCCTCTCTGCTCTGTCTCCTTCTTCTCTTTGTCCCCCAGACCTGAGTGTGGTGGGGCAGGCAGTGGTTCTGGGATCAGGCAGCTGTAGTGTGAAGCCCAGGCTTCGGAAACAGGGACAGGTAAGGCTTGCAGGGGCTGTGTGGGAGGCTGTTCCCAGGCAGGAAGGCAGGGGTGCAAGAGGACCTTCTGGGAGCGAGGCCCAGGAGTTCTGGAGGATATCTGGAGCATGTTGCTCTCTCCCTTACTGCTGGTCATTTGTTTAGTCAACAAACACTGGCAAGGCTTACTCAGTGCACGGCTCTGGTGAGCTCGGACAGATATGGTCATATAGTTGAAAGGAAGCTCTGAGCACAGGGCCACATGTGGTGGCATCTTACAGCCTAGTCTGGGGCCCAGGGCAGGCCACTTGAAGAAGGGGTGCCTGGGAGGAGACTTAGCGGAGACCTGAGGGGGAGAAGGCAGCAGCAGACACCAGGGTGTGCATGGTAGGACTGGCCTGGCCCCTGCTGAGGGCACCATGCCCACCTCTGCTGCCCTGCCTGTGCAGACTTCCTGCAGGGAGGTTTGGTGAAGGGGAGGCGGTGCCTGAGGAAGAACTGTGTCTACTCAGAAAAGATTCCATCAATGGAAACCAGCTCGGAGCCTCCTTGTGTTCCATGGTGAAGCAGAGCACAGAAAAATTCTACCACTCTAGTAGCCTTTCTGGATAATCCTATGCTGTAGTTACAGACAATGACAAACCTGCTTAAAAAATTAAGCTGGGAATGGCCAGAGCCTGCTCACTCCAAAGTGTCCCCACCGCCACCCCAGGATCTTTGTAATAGTTGAAACTTGGCTCTGAGAGTCATGCTGGGTGCTAAGTACTTTGCACTATTTACTTATGTGACCCTGGTGAGGCATAGAGAAGTGACAGGACTTGCCCAAGGACACACAGCTAGTTATGTAGCAGGATCTGCCTTTGACCTTGGCTGCCTGGGTCCTGTGTCCTTACTGCTCTGCTCACCTGGTGCCTGATGTTTTGGGGACCCCCCAGGCCTCAGTAGGCACCTCAGTGACCTCTTGCCCCAGGAAGAGGGGGATTGGCCATGCTGATCCCAGATACTTCTGGAAAGTAGGGAGCCCTGGTTCAGATGGAATGACTGGGGTGACCGTGGGAGGCACCTGAGGTACATGGCTACAGAGATGGGGAGCCGGGAGTGGTCGCAGTAGAGGTCAGGAGGAGGTCATGTGGGGCCCTTTCCCAAGCCTCAAACAGTCCTGATTTGGAGGGCTTGGAGCCCCTTCTGGACCAAGGCAGCTCCTTGTCACAAGTGTACCAGCCTCCCCATGCTGTGAACCATGTTCGGGGTGCCCCTGAGCCAGCGGAAGGTTAGAGGAGACCTCCCTTACCCCCAACCCCTGGCATAGTGATGCCATTGTTTGTTTGGCACTGGAGAGACTCTCATTTGCATGCAAGAAGCCTTTATACACCTCTCCTTCAGGTGCCTGCCCCTCAGGGCAGTGGACTGGTCCTCAACTGATCACAGGCGAGATGGAGGGTCAGGAGGGCGCCCACTTGTCCATTTCTTTAGGATTGACCCGGCTCCCTGAGGATGTGGCCTCCCCATGTCTCCAAGCTCAGCTCTGGCTGCAGCTCCTGGGCACTGTTGTCCCCACTGGCCACTGGGGATCCAGGAGCGTGACTCTGCTGCTGAGTAGCCTACCCCTGTGACCCCTCCTTTGGGGCTGACACCTGGCTGCTCTGGCACACCTAGAGAGGGTGTCAGGTGGAATTAAGCAGCAGCAGGGCCAGGTGGGTGTTGATTGAGGCTGATTGCTGGGAGGCTGCGGCTGCAGGCTGCTTGGAGCTATTTCCAGCTGCTCCAATTGTATACAGGAGGACTAATCCTTCTAAGTGCCTTTGTGCTCTGGCTAAGCGGAGGGAGGGTAGGAACCAAGGCCAGAGCAAGGTCAGACTTCCTCTGAATATCTACATTTCATCTCCCGGCTACCACCCACCCAGACATCCGTCTAGTCATCTAACCCTACCCCTCATTCATCCACCTGCCCACCCACCTACTTGCCCATCTATCCATCCACATATCTGTTCACCACCACCCATCCAGCTGCTAATCTACCCTTCTGCCTATTGTCCATCCATCCATCCATCCATCCATCCATCCATTTATATATTTATCCACTTCCTACTTTCCCATTCATTCTGTCTTTCCTTCCTTCTTTCCTTCCTTCCTTTTTCATTCTTTCCACCCATTCATCCATCCACTTATCTACACACCCCTGACATGCCATGCACACACTTTGCATACCACACATGACACACAAACACATCATTCATCTACCTATCCACCCACTTACCTATCCATTTATTTCCATATCCATCCATCCATCCATCCATCCATCCATCCATCCATCCATCCACTTAGCTCTTGACCACTGCACGAGTGTGTGCGCACGCACACGCGCACACACACACACACACACACACCTGATATACCACACACACTTTATGTATCACACATAACACATACATAGAAAGACATCACATTCATCCATCTATCCACTCACTTACCATCTATCCATACATTCCCCCATCCACTCATTTATTCATCCATATATCCATATATCCATATATCCATATATCCATATATCCATCCATCCATCCATCCATCCATCCATCCATCCATCCATCCATCCATTCATCCACCTACCCACCCACCCATCCACTCACCCACTCACCTATCCATCCATCCTCCCACGGTCATCATTGCTCCCTCCCTCAGTGTTGACTGTATATCTGGCCACCATGCCAACACCTGGTATCCAGGCAGAGATGAGCCATGGCCTAGGTTCTCCAGTGGCTCACAGTCCAGTGGTAGGGAGAGTGTGCAGAGGTCCCATGATGTAAAGGAGTATGGCCACTGCAGGAGCACCGGGCTCACTTGGGTCTTGGGGACCAGACAGGGACTCCAAGGGTGGATGTTTTGCTGAGCATCCTCCAGACTGAGGACCAGTGGGGGCCAGGGCTCAGAGGCTGAGGAAGAACAGCAGGACAGGAAACGGTGAGTAGGTGTAGACTCAGAGGGTGGGGCTGGGCCTCCAAGCTCTGCTCTTGCAGGATGGGTCCTGAGGGTTCTAAGCAGGACTGCTTTAGTGAGGAATGTGCCAAGGGGCCCAGGCTAGAGGCAAGAGGATGCAAAGGGCAGGAGCACTGGTCTTGAAACCCTGTCATCTGCCTCAGTGTGAGGCTGTAGCTGTGGAGCCAGCTCTGGCAGAGCTCTGTGAGTTGCCACCTCCCCACCCCTTAGTCCTGGGCTGCGGCACTGCCTGCAGATCCCAAGGCCCCCTTTTATCCCAGAAGAGTCTTTATGAGTAGAGAAGGCTGCGCAGTGGCCAACGTTATCTGACTTCTTTATCTTGACTCCAACTCCCCAGGCTTCTCCTTTTGCTGAACTCCATCCTTCCTCTCAGGCCTCCCCCATGGGGAGTTCCCTGAACAGGAGGCACATCACAGGGACACTGGTCTTCTGGGGCAATTCTGTGTGCATCTGGGACTGCAGAAGCACTGCACAGGGGGCATCTTCTCCAGATGTTAGGAAATGCAATGGAGGATAAATGTCAGGATGCACAGCCTGCACCCCAGGGCACCCAGTGCCAGGTGAGAGAAAGAGGCAAGGCAGGGCCACTAATTCTCTGCGGTTGTGCCCCGGTGCCCGTTTGCTGTGGTTTCCTTGGTGGTTTGTGCAAGCCTTTGGTGCTCAGGGCAGGTCTGCTTCTTCTTAGGGGGCTGCAAGAGAGGAGGTGCCCAGTCCCAGCTGTGCAGCTGGGCTCCTGAGCTGCATCTGGAGGGGAGGAGGGATGAGGCTGGGCTAGGCTCTGGGCTCCTACCTAGAGTGGCTCCAGGGAGCATAGAGGAAGGAGGATGCGCTGGGTGGGAGGATGGACAGCACTCTAAGGATGTAAGCTTAGGAGGGTGGCTATTCCAATAGCTTTGCACAGGAGTGAGGTGTGTGTGTGTGTGTGTGTGTGTGTGGTGTACATGGGATGTGGTGTATTTGTGTGTTTTGTGTGTGGTATGCATGTAGTATGTGGCATATGTATGGTGTATTTGTATGTGTGTGTTGTGTGTGCGGTGCACAGTGTGTGTGTATAGTGTTCAGGGATAGGTGGGTAGGAGTCCCAGTGAGCCCACTCGGGGCAGACAAGACAGGCTTCCTTTCCCAGTGTCTGGCCCTGGGGTGCCCTTCTCTTTTGGTCTGCACCCTCACCTTCCTCTTTATGCCTCTGCCCAATGCCTCATCAGTCTACCTGCCTACCTGCAGGTAGGCCTTGACACCTTTATTCGGCCTGTGGAATTCCAAAGGCCCAATAGCAGGTTGCTGGGGATCCTCTAGCTCTGTAGAAAGGGCTCATGACTCCAGGTATGCCCTCAGCTTTGACGGTGGCCTGACCCCCACCCCTAGTCACAATGCCATGGTTAAATTAACAATATACACTGTTCATTTACTGAAGGCACACCAGCTGTAGGTTATGATGAGTATTCTCCATCAATGGAGACTAAAGTACAACGACCTCATGTAGGAGACATTCTGGAATTTTAGGAACAAGTTCTGTCACTCAAAGAGGCAGGGGACTCCAAGCCATGTGGACTGACTCTGCAGATAATTCTGCTCTTCTCCCCAGTAACCTGGGCCCCTTGGTCCTCTTGTTCCTCCTCCAGCCTGGGCAGGGCTAGAGCCAGGATGCCGGCACCTCTTACTGTCATTCCAGACCCTGTGTCTCCACATCCAGCCATCAGTCCTGTCCCCTGCAGAAATATGTGATTTGAGAAGAGTGCAAATTGCAGGGAGCAATATATAGTCCTCATCTGAATATGATTATGCTTAAACACTATAAATATTCGTAATTCTCAGCTTTGAGTATTACTTCCCTTGGTGTTATATCTTTTTAAAAACCACTCGAGAAGTCAACCATTTAAGTAAAAAAAAAAAAAAAAAAAAAATGTGCCGAGCTCACTCTGGGCAGCTGCCTTCTCTGGTGTCGCAGCTGGAGAAATGCAGGTAGTGAGTGGAATCTTGTGGGGCCTGGTCTGTGATTTATCTCGGGCCCTCTGACAAGTCACTGACCACATCCAGCTCTGGCCTGTCAGAGGGACTGGGAACTAGCATGCTCCCTCCTTCCTCCTCTCTCCACTGTCTTCACACCAGGACCTTGGCTGGAAACATTGACGCAGAGTTTGGAGGGCAAAACTGACACCTTTGATGTGATACTGGTCCTCTTCACCTGGGCTTGATCTAATGCACCAGTTTCGTTCATTCCTTCCACAAACAATTCCTGGGCACCGGTGCCCTGGAGACCCTGAAGTGGCCTCAGCATTGTCTCTGACCTCCAATAGCTCGCAGCCTGTTTGGCCACACAGAATGACAGGTCACAGGCTGAGTTGAAGTCTGGATTTGTGGGGTGGGAAGGTCCCTGGGGGATTCCTGGAGGAGGGGATGCTTAAATTAAGCCTTGAAGGGGGATGAGGAGGAGGACAGGAAGCCATGGCTTGGGTGTTGGTGTGACAATGGCTAGGCTTATTTTAGTGGTCAGTGCTCCGGATGGCTGCGCGGAGGTAGTTGTGCCCTGGGTGTGCTATGGATATCAGTGGTCTCTCTCCCCAGCTGGGATCAGGGCTCCTAGGGGTCATTGGAGGTGTGAGAGGGTGCAGAGTTTTTGGGGTCTCCTTTCTTCCCAGGAACTGCGTGGGAAGGAGGGCAGTTTTCTAAGAAGGCAATGAGGGAAGAGGAGGTCAAGGGGAGGTGAGAGCCCCTCTTTGGTGGGGTTCTGCTCAGATAGGTGGCAGCACTTGGGCCCACTCAGCTGGCCAGCAACACCTTCCCTCGACCAGTGGATGCTGCTGTTGCTGAAGTAGATGCAGAGCATGGATGTGTGTCTGTGTGTGTTGGGAGTGTGGGAGAGGAGGGGCATGAAGGGGTGGAGGGTCTGTGAGTCTGGAAGAGAAGGGAAGGAGTAAAACTAGAGTCCAGGCAGTGGGAATATGTACCTGGGAGGAGAGCAGGAGGATTGTCCTTTTTCATTCAACTTGGGATGTCAATTTATCATCTGCTGGTTCTTGGCTTTCTCTGCCTTTTTTTGTGTGTGTGGTACCGGGGATTGAACCCAGGGGCATTTTACACCCCAGCTCTATTTTGTTTTTTATTTCAAAATAGGGCCTTGCTTAGCTGCTGAGTCTGGCCGTGAACCTGCGATCATTCTATCTCAGCCTCCCAAGTACTGGGATTACAGGTGTGTGCCACTATTCCTGTCTCCCTTGCTGACTCTTGATTTTCACCTGCTAGTTTTTGGTCTTCATCTGCTAATTCTTAGTCTTCATCTATTGTTTCTGGTCTTTATCTGCTAATTCTTAGTTTTAACCTGTTAGTCTTTGGTCTTTATATGCTGGTTCTTTTTTTAAATGTACTTTTATTGGTGCATTATCATCTCGTATTCTCATATCATAATGTAAATCATGTTGACGTTGCCATACATGCACACAGCACTTGGTGCCCCCCCAGCCTCCTCATTTCCTCCCTTCCCATATTGAGTACTGAGATTGACATTGGGGTCTTTACATATGTACACACAGCCAATGTTAGTATTTCCAATAATGAACCTCAGTCTTCCCCTTCCCTTTCCTTTAGACCACCTCCCTGGCTCCACTGAGGTTTCTCCTCTGTTATCTGGAATCCCTCTGGTATCCTAGTTACCTCCTAGCTTGCACATATTAAAGAAAACATATATCCCTTCACTTTCTTTGACTGGCTAATCTCACTTAACATAATGTTCTCCAGGTCCTTCTATTTTCTTGCAAATGACATTATTTTACTCTTCTTTATTGCTGAGTAGAATTCCATTGTGTGTATTTCCCATAGTTTTGCAATCCATTCATCTGTGTAAATGCTGGTTCTTGATCTTTACCTGCTAGCCCCTGGTCTTTGCTTCTTGGTTTCTAGTCTTTACCTATTGGTTCTTGATCTTTACCTGCTGATCCCTGGTCTTTGTTTTTTGGTTCCTGGTATTTACCTATTGGTCCTTGGTCTTCACCTCCTGGTTCCTGGTCTCTACTTGCTCATCCCTGGTCTTCACTTGCTGGGTCTTGCTCTCCATCTGCTGATCCCTAGTCTTCACCTTTTTTTTTTTTTTGCTCCAGGTCTTTTCCTATTGGTTCTTGGTCTTTACTTGCTGGTCCCTGGTCTTCATCTGCTCAACCTTGGTCTTCATCTCCTGGTCCTTGCTATTCACTTGCTGATCCTTTGTCTTCACCTGCTGGCCCCTGTTCTTTATTTTTTAGTTCCTAGCATTTACCTAGATGTCCTTGATCATTATTTCCTGGTCATTGATCTTCATTTACTCATTCTCAATCTTTATCTGGTGATCCTTGATGTTCAGCTTTTGGTCTTTAGTCTTCACTTGCTGGTTTTCGGTCTTTACTGGCACCAAGTAGGAGAGTGGGAAAAGAAAGTTCTGGAGAGTTAGAGTTCCTTGAGTTTGAACTCAGTTCATTGCCTTCTTGTGACCCTGAGCAAGCGACATTGCTTCTTTTAGTCTCAATGTCCTAATGAGAGAACTGGGGACAATAAATGTCAGGTAGATCAAAGAAGGTAAGGAAGGGGAGCAGCTGAGTACAGAGCAGTTTGCTCAATAAGTTAGCTCCCTCCTTAGCCTGTTTCACTCTCTGTATTGCTGTATCCCCATGATGAGACATAGTATGCCACCTACCACATCTTTCTGAGCAGATCCAAGCCTGACTGGGGACTGCTCATTTGCATGGACCTGTGGGAGGGAGCACACCTGCATTGGGGCCTGAACTGCCCTTCATTGCTGGAGTTGGTGAGGCAGGCCACAGAGACCTATTCCACATCTCCAGAACTGTCCAGATTCATCTGCCAAATACTAACAGGTCTTAGTGTCCTGGGGTGACCAGGGAAGATCCCTGTATCACCATGGAAACTCCTCTGTGCAAAGCAGGCTGTGCATGCAGATGTTGGGCCAGGTGTGTGCAGGTGCTATGTATTTGGAGGGCACTTGGAGGAGCCCAGCCCCTAGCCCCAGCCCTGCGTTTCCTGTTCTGAAATGGGCCCTGGTGGCTCTGATATTCCATCCTTTCATCCCTTTGTCTCTCTCCAGGGAAGATTAGGACAGAGGAGAGAGGTGGGTAGCTGGCTTCAATGGCCAGGGCAGGGCTGGAGCTGGGCACCAGTCCTACCTATTGCCTTCCAGTGCTGACATGGAGTCTCTTTCCCTTCAAGAAAATGCCTTAAGGGAATGCAAATGGTAATAAGCAATGTGTGGTGTGTTTGGAGATTCTTAGAGCCGCCCTGCCCTGATCTGCTTCACCACAGTGCTCTTCAAAAGTTGACTCATATCACATGGAAGCACACATACCTGCCCCATCTCCTGGCCAGCAAGAACTCACAGCTCGCAGTGGAGTGGGGACCCACATGTCCCCATCTGATTGATGATGCTATTTTGGAAATGCACTCCCCTCTTGTGCCTGGGTTGGCCCTGGTGCTGAGGAAGGGGCACCTGCCTCCTCCCGCTGGAAAGGTCAGGCTGTGTGACTTGTGCCCATTCCAACCAGGGTGGGCTGGGAGCAATATGTGACATAGGTTTGCCTGTGCTTCCATCTGCTATCCCTTTCAGAGTCTTAGATGTGATCAGTCCAGTGACAGTTCCATACTCAGGGTCTCCTGAGCTCTGATGCCCTGCACTGTTGGTCCCCTCTCCTATGGCACCGTTGTCTTTCAGAGACCTCTCTAGTTCTTCAGTAGAACAGCCCTGCCTGCCAGCTGCTGGTGCTGGCATGTCTGACCCTTCAGACTCAGCTGGCCTGCAGCATGCACAGCCTCCATAAAGCTTCTGTAGGGACAGGATGGGGGAAGGCCCTGCTTTCCTCTCTGCCCAGATGCACTCACCCTCACTACCCATCCCTGGGCACTCAGGTCTCACTGAGTCTTTCAAGCCGCTGGGGGCAGCTCAGGTGCTGACCAAGGCTAGGGGACATGGCTTCTATCCCGTCCTGTCCCTTGGGCCAAGGCCAGGCAGGAATGCTGGGCTTGGTGTTGGCCAGCCTGTGCCTCTCAGAAGGCCTGACTTCTTGGCCTGGTTCACCTCCAGTAGCCATGTGATGCATGATACCTGGCAAGAGACCTCACATTGCCAAGTTCCAGCTGTCTCCTCTGTAAATGGGAGGGGGGCAATATGACACCCTCTTAGGCCTGGGAGAGTGACACAGAGAGTGTGAAAGCTGGGCTGTAGTTGTCTTGCTCCAGTCTTGCTGGCCTTTGCATGGTGCCCAAGGTCTTGGAGGTTGACATCTGCTCCTGGGCCTCAACCCCTACTTGGCCCTCACTCTGTGCTTATACCTCACTCTGTCCCCTGCTTCTGTGATGACCATGACTCTGTTCTTACTGCTTCCTGCCCCTGTTACTGCCAGGGAACTGTTACTGCCAGGGTACCATGAGGTGTCAGCCCGAGTCTCCAGCCCTCCACCTGCTCCCCACTGGGGCCACCTTCCTGAAGGCCAGCTCTGAACAGGCCCTGTTCTGCTGAGGAAGCTTTTAGGGATCCCTGCTGCTCTAGGATAAAAAACAAAAAGGCCCTGGGCTGAGCATTCCAGACCCCCACTGTGGATTCCATCCACTCCTGTACCTCAACAGCTATTGCCCTAAAACCTACCCTGATGTGAGTGTCCACTCCTGCAGGTCCCCAAAGGCCCCTGTGCTATGCCTGTACTCGCACTGGCTGCTGGCCTGAGTTGGTTTTCCTTTCTCTGAGAAGCCCCTGTGTCACCCCCAGCCATATGTTCTCCCACCCCAGTCCACCCTCCAGTATCTTCAAGACAGCATTTGCCAGGGCCTGGGGCAGGATCTTTGTCCCTTCTGTGTTTCCAGCATGAGACCTCAGCTGGGCACATAGTAGGTAGTTGGAGAGGTTTAAGGTGGGCTCCAGGGGATAGTTTGATTACCTGCTGAGGTGGGAATGGCTCCCAATTGGTCTTCTTGTGGCCAGAGAAGTGTTCATGGGGAAGTCGAGCCTCCTGATCAGGTTTCTCTTAAGTTTTTCTCTGGTTTGTGAATTTTGTTGTATTGTTTTTCAATTTTCCTGGAGCATCTGCTACTGTGAAAATTTTCATTATCACTGGCAAAGATCCCTTCTCATCCCTGTTGGCTGCAGGAGAGTTCTGATTTCTCTCCCCATCTGCTCTAAAGCACCTAGGGACTGAGATGGGTAAAGTCCCTGGGCCAGCTGGGCTGTTTCTCAGAAGCTCTCAGGAGGGGGCCATCCCTTGAGGCAGGGCTCAGCTGGCCAGTCTGCATGGCCAGGGAGGCATTGGCCATGGCCTGTGTCATGGGGTCTTGGCCACTACATTTCAAGATGTAGGGTGGTCCAAGCTGGGAAAGCTAGCTTTGGAACTTGGCTGGCACCTGCACTTTCCCTTTTCCATTTTGAGAGACCCTTGCTCTCAGATGGTTTTGCTGTAGTAGGTCTACTACACCCCCATTCTCTAAGAGAGGAATTATCGCCATAGTTTCAGAGGCCGATGGCTGTTAGGATGACAAGGAGGTGTTAGGAAGCAAGACACGTGCAACCACCCAGGCGTGGTGGCGCACACTTGTAATCTCAGCATTTGGGAGGCTGAGACCGGAGGTTCCAGGTTCACGGCCAGCCTTAGCTGCCTAGTGAGGCACTCCACAACTTAGTGAGACCCTGTTTCAAAATAAAGAGTAAAAAATAGGGCTGGGGGTGTAGCTCGGAGGTAGCAGGTGGAGCTGGGCTGGGTATCTGCCCCCTCATCCTTCACCTGCATTACTACACTTGGGATCCCTGCTTGGGGATAGCACAGATCAGCAAAAGACAGCCATGGACATATCCACCCTGCTGAATGTCAGCCCAGGCCTTGCTCCCTGGGCTGGTTTTGGGTTTCCTTGTGGTTTTGAACCTGGCTAGGCTGCTTTTTCTCCTCTTTCACCAGGTAGTAGGTAAGCTGCACTGACTGGGGAAAATCAAAGTGCTTCCTTGCTTTTCCAATGGGCACTTGATTCTCTTGCATATCAAGAATCACCGGACCATAAGCCCCTTTTTGGAGTGAGATATGGAGAGGTTGTGATTTAGCCAGAGTCAAATGTAGCTGTAAGATGCAGACCAGGGATCTGAGTTCAGGTAGTTTAGCACCAGATCATGTCCTTACTGCTGAGCTGGTTCCTTGTTCTCAAGGGGAGAGAACCTCATCTCTTTCTGTTTCGGCCCCCAGAGGGCTACACAGCAGCCTTCCACTTTCCCCTTTGTATTGTTGGACATCCTCTGTACTCACATGGCTTTCAGTTTCAAAGGTGCTTGGAAAAAGGATAAGAGAAAGAATAAATGAGTGAATGAATTTCCCCAAGGGGAAATGCTTTAGAACTTATCCAAGACATAATTTGTGCCAGAGGCTGTAACTTCATGCCTTGTGTATGGTATGGGTATTGAGACTCTTATTCTCCCTTCCTTTTTGCCATTGTGCAACATAAGGCATTGAAATTCAAACACATGGAATGCTGTGGTTTGGATCTGGAATGTTCTTCCCAAAACACATATGCTGAAAACCTGGTCCTCAGTGCAGCAAGGTTCAGAGGTGGGGCATGGCTGGAGGAGGCGGATCACTGAGGGTTACTCTAAATGTCCTTGGCCCCCTCCTCTCTGCTTCCAGTCACCATGAGTTGAGCAGCTTTCCTCCGCCACACCTTGCCACTGTGAGGTTTCTGCCTTGGAGCAACCAACCATGGACTGAACCTCTGAAACAGTGAGCTCATGTAAGCCTTTCCTCTCTTCAGTTGGTTGTGTCATGTATTTTGATCACAGTGACATAAAAGCTAACTAATACATGGAGGGACTAGCCCAGGCTCTGGGCTTCACAGTGGCAGAGCTGGGATGCGGCCCAAGCTTCATGATTGTCAGGTCTGTGTTTTTTGCCCCACCTATACTAACTCCTGGGAGGAGCTTCTGATCTGATAGACAGAAGCTCATGCACGTGATGCATGTGACACTTCAGCAAACTGCAGTGCCGCTCTCCCCACAAACCCTGCACCCCATCTGTGTGTGTGTGTTACTAGGGATTGAACCCAGGGGTGTTCAACCTTTGAGTTACAACCCAGCCCTATTTTATTTTTTATTTTGAAACAAGGTCTCACTAAGTTGCTGACAGCCTTGCTAAGTTGCCAAGGTTGTCTTCCAACCTGAGATCCTCCTGTCTCAATCTCCCAAGTACTGGAATTATAGATCCCTGGAGTGAATGCTTTGTCTGGTAATTTCCTACAACAGCCTGCTTGGACTTATCCATGTAAGGATCATGTCAAGGATGTAAAGGACAGATTAGGACCTGGGTGGCGAGACCAGCTTTGTCCACCACTGCCATCCCCCCAGCTGTCTCCCTTCCTGTTCTCAACCTGGGGACCATGTGATGAAGGCTGAGGGGGAGCAGTATGCAAAGGTATGAAGGGGGAATGGGAATGTTCCTCACTGGTCATCTTTCTGGGTTTGGCTACAAGGTGGGCTTGATGGTAACTGAAAATGGAGGGTGAATGGGGTGGCAGAGGGAATGGACTGAGCCTGTGGTGGTCTGTGAAGAGGACACTGCAGCCCACAGCCTTCAGTTAAGAGACATTGTATAGCCGGCTACTCTGATATCAGGGCTCATATCTGGGGCCTGGACATAGATACCTCAGTCTTGGACTCAGGAAAGGTGGAGGATGGACTGTGGCCTTCTCTGGGTGGGCAGAGCCCAGCAGCTGGGAGTGTGGGGGTAGCACCTACATTTGAGGGGATGAGCTTGCCCTGTTGACTAGGAGGGCTTTGGGTCAGTGCTTCAGTCCTGGTCCCCACCAGGTGACAGGTCAGGGAGCAAAGGGCTGCACCCCCTCACACTCAGCACACACAGGCAGTGGGAAAGGAGCAAGGTATGTGGATACCCTGTGAGTGCTCACCCCAGAAATAGGCACATGGGGTGGTGACCACCATTGCCCAAGGTTTGCCTGCAAACTTCAGCCATCTCAGGGTGTTCCAGTGACAGCCAGTGACCAGAACCAGAATTACATTTGTCCAGTATTGTCCTACTGTGCCTGCTGTTCTGAGGTATCTGTGTATCTGGTCCCAACTTGGATGCTAAGGACAGGGATATTCTTAGGGAGCTCAGTACAGGGGGTAACAGAGAACCAAGAGCAAACAGTAATGCTGTTTGAGCTGCAGTCCTTTATAAAGCAGGGAGGGATGGCAGGGTAGGGCCTGTGTTATCCCGACTGGGGGTGAGGAAGACCCCTGGAGCGGAATCACTTGCCTTGGGTCTGGGATGATGAGGAGATGATTCAGCAGGTAGATGAGGGCCTAGGAGGGCCAGTGCTGTGAGCTTCTAGCAGGGGAGTGGCAGGCACAGCAGATCTGAATCGTGTCTGGGAAACTGCAGGTTGCTTCTGGAAGTCTACTGACCAAGCTGCCAGGCCTGAGAGCTGGAGCTCAGAGGTGGTAAGGCTGGCAGGACAGGGACTTTCCAACCTCTTCTGGAAGTACCACTGGCCAAGAGGGGTGGTCTTCTCCTGCTACATGATCTCCTAGGTATGTGAGAGACTGGAGAGATGAGGGTCTAGCAGATAGGCATCCTGGGCCAGCATCTGATCCCTAGATGGAGACAGGAGCAAAGCACAGACTGCAGCTCTGTCTCCCTAGAGCAGTTAGCTCTATCAGGGAGAGAGGACATAGGCTGGGGCAGGGAGTGGGAGAGTAAGATTCCCACCCACACCCACACCCACGCACACACCTGCATGCGCACACACACACACACACACACACACACACACACTGCTGAGGATCAGAAAGTAAGAAGCAATGATAGGGAGGATGTTAGAGATAGCTAGAGAGAGCTAGAAAAAGTCTGACATAGGTTGAGATGGAAAGGGAGGCCTCAGTTTCACATCTGGTAGGGTCACGGGGCCCAGGAAGGAGTGCTTGGGCCAGGACTAGGGCCTGTGTGTGTGGGCTTGTCTTTAAGGAGAGAGGAAAAGAGAGGTGGTCACTGGAGCTGGCCTTGGGGACATGGGGGTGTGGTTTGGGCTGAGGGAAGCCTTTATGTTCTGGCTGTCCATGGACATCTGAGCTCACCTCTGGTTTCTGAGCCCTGGTGTCCAGGAGCCTCTGAGATGCCTGTTTCTAGGAGACCAGGTTGACATGATGGCTGCAGGGACATAGACCACTAGGTAAGTCTTCTCTGAGCCAGCTGTGGCATGGCCCAGTGACTGCAGGAGAGGTGATGCTTCCAGGTGCTTCAGACCCACATGTGTGTGGGTTTTCAGGCATGCTGCCCTCCTTTTCCCCAGGGAAAGAGGACTCAGGCTTTTCTGTTCAGCAGAGTTAAGACTGTGCTCTCTCTAGAAATGCAGTGGTCTCCACCTACCTCTCTACCCAGGAACCAGACACACTGCTATAGTTTGAATATGCGTGGAGGATGCAGACAGAGCTGAGCTCCATAGAGGGCTGCCTGTGCTGCATAGGTTTCCTGCAAGAGTCCATGTGTTAAAGGCTTGATCCCCAGGGTGCTGTTGTTGGGAGGTACTGTGGAACTTTAAGAGGTGGGGCTCGGTGGGAGGACTTTAGGTCACTGAAGATGGGGATGATGGGATCTCAGTCTCTCTCAGCTTCCTGGCTTGTTATGTGAGCTGTTTGCTCTATTTTGCCCTCCTGCCATGATGTACTGCCCTCATCAGAGGCCCAAAGCAATGGGGCTACCCACAATCTTAGACCAGAACCTCCAGAACTGTGATCTGAACATCCCCTTTCCCTTTACAAAGTAAATTGCCTCAGTTATTTAATTATAGCAACGTGAAGCGAACCCATAAACACACTGAATGGAGTTGACCCCAAGTTACCTGGCTTCCTGAGGGCACATAGCTGTCTCCTGGGCCATGGTTCTAACCCTGAGGTCAGAGCAGCTCAGAGTTTGACCCTGGGCTCCCGTGGTTTTAGGCGGTGCCCTAACCTTGGGTCTGTGCTCCTGTTCCTCCTGTCTAGAATGGTATAGCAGCATCCACATCCTAGGGAGGCCATGGGGTTCAGGTGGCATCCCTGCATGGCACCTGGTAGTGATCTGTGACAGGGCTCCCTTCCTTCTTGCCCACTGTATTCAGAAGCAGGGGCCATGTCCTCATGTCCCACTGGAGCATAGCCACAACCTTCAGTCCTTCTCTAAACAGAGCTCAAATCTTCATGGTTATCCTGGGGATCCTTTTCTAGCCCCGGCTTGCCCTGGTTGTGGCACATAGGTATCCGATGTCACTCTGTATCCCTTCCTCCCTTAGTCCATGACCCAGATACAGGTAAGCTCCCCAGAGAGTGCCCTGTGCCAACTTGGGTTTCCACCCCTGTCCCACCTGAGCTGGTTCTGCTTCATGACCTTGGGCTCTGAGCTGTACCATCTCTGGGTCCCAGGGAACCAGACATCCTCAAATCTGGCTGCTTGTCCTGTCTTTTATTTGCCTGTTCCAGGATAGCACTGTTGCTTTCTCTAGGGTCCTCAGTCCTAAACGATACTCCCTTTGTGGGAAGAATTAGATGGAGTGAGTTGCCCAGGTTGCCCTGGCTCATCCATTAGGGACTGGATCCTGGTCCAAGTCTAGGAGGCCCCAAAGTCCAAGATCTTTCTTTTCATTGTGTTGCCCAAGGCCAGCCCTGTCCTTGGACAAGGTGTCACTTTCCGTTGCTTCAGTTAAACCCATCCCACTGAGTCTCTGGATTACTTGTTTACTGTGTAGCTCTGATATTCAAGCAATTTCTTTGGTGTGTTTTATGGTTTGGATATGGGATATCCCCCGGAAAAGCTGATGTGCTGGCAATGCAGCAGGTTCAGAGGTGAGCATGGCTGGAGGAGGTCAATGGGGCATGACCTTGAGGACTATATCTGTTCCTAGTGCCTCCTCTCCCTCTCTCTGCTTCTGGGTACCACGAACTGAGAGCAGCTTTCCCCTGCCGTGCTGTCACTGTGTTTCAGCCTTGGAGTTGGTCAACTATGGACTGAACCTCTGAATGCATGAGCCAAATAAATCTTTCCTCTTCTAAGTTCTTCTTTTTTTTTTTTTTTTTTTTTTTTTTTTTTTTTTTTTTTTTTTTTTT